>JAGFNQ010003553.1:216368-253548 GCA_024364735.1 Boesenbergia rotunda | reverse complement strand
AGTAGCTAAAGGTTTCAAGCAAATTCATGGTATTGACTATGATGAAATTTTTTCTCCAGTCGCGATGTTCAAGTCCATTAGGATCTTGCTTGCTATTGCAGCATACCACGATTATGAGATCTGGCAGATGGACGTCAAAACTGCGTTTCTGAATGGAAACCTCCTCGAGGAAGTGTACATGACACAACCTGAGGGTTTTGTAGATTCAAAGCATACTGGTAGAGTATGCAAGCTGCATAAGTCCCTTTATGGACTAAAGCAAGCTTCTCGAAGCTGGAATCTTCGATTCGATGATGCAATCAAACAGTTTGGTTTCATCAAGAATGAAGATGAACCTTGTGTCTACAAAAGGGTTAGTGGGAGCACAGTTGTCTTCCTTGTTTTGTATGTAGATGACATACTACTCATTGGGAATGACATTCCTTCACTACAGTCTGTGAAGACTTGGTTGGGGAATTCCTTCTCAATGAAAGACTTAGGTGAAGCAGCCTATATTCTAGGCATAAAGATCTATAGAGATAGATCTAAGAGATTGTTTGACCTAAGTCAGAGTACATACATTGATACCGTTTTGCAACGGTTTGCCATGTAGAATTCCAAGAAGGGAAATCTGCCAATGTCACATGGCGTGAGTCTTTCGAAGACTCAAGGTCCCTCTTCTAGAGAGGAGAGAGACCGCATGAGCAAGATCCCTTATGCCTCAGCCATAGGATCTATCATGTACGCCATGTTATGTACTCGTCCTGATGTCTCGTATGCTTTGAGCATGACGAGCAGATACCAGTCAGATCCAGGTGAACGTCACTGGATAACAGTCAAGAATATTCTTAAGTACTTGAGAAGGACTAAAGAATATTTCTTGATATTTGGAGGCGAAGAGGAGCTAACTGTAAAAGGTTACAGTGATGCAAGCTTCCAAACTGACCAGGATGACTACAGATCGCAGTTAGGGTTCGTGTTTTGCTTAAATGGTGGCGCTGTCAGCTGGAAGAGTTCAAAGCAGGATACAGTTGCTGATTCTACAACAGAAGCTGAGTACATCGCTGCATCTGAGGCAGCAAAGGAGGTAGTTTGGATCCGCAAGTTCATTACTGAGCTTGGAGTGGTTCCTAGCATAGTCGACCCAGTACAGCTCTATTGTGACAACAATGGAGCTATTGCGCAGGCTAAGGAACCTCGTTCACACCAGCGGACCAAACACATACTACGGCGTTTCCATCTCATTCGAGAGATCATCGATCGAGGAGATGTGAAGATATGCAGAGTACCCACAGAGGCTAACATTGCAGATCCCTTGACCAAGGCTTTGGCACAGACCAAGCATGATGGTCACACTAGGTCATTGGGTATTAGATACTACAGTGATTGGCACTAGTTCTAGTGGGAGATTGTTAGTGAGAGCCCTAGAGCCAATCATGTGATGGTTGTTGTATGGACTCATTGTATCATATTTCATATATATATATAAAGGCATTTGATTATGGTTATTATACTTACTTGTATTGGTGCCAAATAACTAAGTGTAATAACGTCCTTGGTAGTAGGTTCATATCTAAATCAATCGATTGGTTGAATCGATAGTGAGATGATATAGAGAACAGTACTCTTAATTATTCTTAGTCAAGTATTAACATTCAGGGACAATGTTAATGCATAGAGACTAGCATGTATGTCAACACGATGACTTGATCTCACAAGTCATGGATATGAGATATCAAGTTGACACATGAGTATGCATTGGAGAATGTATACTGAATGACCCACCATGAGAAAGTATCATGGATCGTTATATGAGTGTCATATACTTTCTCATGTGACTATTAGTATGACTATTAGTCCTTAGACCTGAAGTCACCATAGTTTCCTACATAAGGAGTTATGTACTTTGGTTTCGTCAAACGTCACCCGTAACTGGGTGGACTATAAAGGCGATTATTGGGTATGTAACAAATTATGCGGAGGGATGTGAGTGATGTAGATGGGATCTATCTCTCCTATATGATGGGAGAGATATCATAGTCTTGATAGAGTGAGATCACTAAGTGCATGGCCATGCCCAAATAAGGCAATATGAGATATTGAGCTTATTTGATTATAGTGAGTCTACTTGGAGTTCAAGACACATAGATTGATTGGAGGATGACACGGTCTATGCTTCATAGAAGATCAATCTAGATATCGACGATAGAAGGACATTGTCACATATTATGAAAGTCATAATTAGTAGTCACATTGGTGATGTTGGATCTCAACATTCTTGTAACTTGGGTAGCAATGATGTGTTGCTAGATACCGCTCATTGCTTATGTTTCTAAGAGGTTAGAAGCATTGCCAACGTTGCAAGAACCTATAGGGTCACACACAAAGAACAAATAGATGGAGAAAAAATGAAGTCAAGTTTGACTTGGCTAAATATGGAAAGTCCATAAAAGGCAAGTTTGACTTGACCCAAATCCAAATCAAGTTTGACTTGACTTGGTTCCACTTCAAGTTAGACTTGACATGGGAGAAGAAATGGAGTCAAGTTTGACTTGACTAAATATGAAAAGTCCATAAAAGGCAAGTTTGACTTGACCCAAATCCACCTCAAGTTAGACTTGACTTAATGCCACATCATGGTGATGAATTGGCATGGAGCCAACCATTGATGATGCTCCACATCATCAAGAGCATTAAGTGTGGATGCCACCTCATCAAGGAAGATTAATGGTCAAGTTTGACTTGACCAAAAGGCCACCTCACCTTGACTTGACCAAGTGATGACTTGGCTTGGTATTTGACCAATGATGATGCTCCACATCATCTCCAAAGGTTGTAACCCCCCATTTGAATTTAAATTCAAATTGAAAGGGGGTTATGGCCGGCCACTTAATGGCCATTAATGGCCATTATGTGGCCGGCCACAATGAGAGAAAAAAACCAAGTTTTGGTTCCATTTTTCTGAGGGTGTGTCTTCTCTTCTTCCTCCTCCAAGTGTTAGTGCTCTTCTTCTTCTTCTCCTCTTGGCCGAACCCTTGAAAGGTGCTAGCACACCTAAAGGGTTTCCTCCATCCACTTTGTTCACGTGGATACTTCTAGAGGGACGGCACTTGACGTCCTAGAGATCCGACATCCAAAAGAAGCGAGCGGGATTAAGCGGGGCACGCACCAAAGGTAAAATGGTTTATCCCTCTTTAGATCTAGGAGTAGATCGAGTTTTGAGCATGAAATGAATACGTGATTTTTGTTTTGGAATTTTTTCTTCGCACGAGATCCATGGCTTTGGGTTCTCGGGGTTTCCGCGACGCGAAAAGGCGATTTTCGCGGCCCGAAAAACCCAACATGCCTAACAGTCCTTCGCTAGGGCTTTTTACCCTGGCATTCCTTCGCCAGTGCCTAGCAGCCCTTCGCTAGGGCCTTTTACTCTGTACACTCAAGTGACATGTTAGATATCAAGTAAGACTTAACTTTTGAACCCTGTTGTCATTATCAAAACACAGGTTTGACTGTGGTGCTTTCTGCACCAACACTCCCTTCTCCTTTGCTTGACCTAGCCGCACGCCCATGAGGGAGAGAAGTGAAGAAGAAGAATTGATTGCTAGCTCTCCCTTCTCCCTTTCACAAACTAGCGCTGATCCTAGGTGGAACCTTGCACCGCACGCCCAAGAGGAGAGGAGGGAAAGAAAGAAGCTAGGTTAAAATTTAATTAATTAATATATAATTCCAAGAGTAGTACCACTCAACTTCATTATCATATCGGACCAAGTCCACTTGCAGGTTTTACATGATAATCCTTATAAGTTCCTTAAGGGGACATCATCAGCCTAAATAATTAGGACACAGTTTTCTTCGATAATCAACGACACACCATATAAATAATATTATTTCCCAATTTATCGGGCCTATTGACTTAACGAATAAATCTCGCCAATTGGTAAATTAAGGAAATAAATATTAAGTATATGTATCCGATATTATATCGAGATTAAGAGCATGTACATCCATAATAACCGAGGTCTTGTTCGATTATATAGTCAGTATAAATCGAATCACCTCAAAACGGTCCTGTTCAATACACACAAAGTGCACTAGTGTAATTTTATAGTCAAGATAGACTAATACCAAATTACACTATAACCATTCTAATGGTTTGTCCAAATCCATCTTGGTTGTGAGCTACTACTTATACGTTACAAGGAACTGATAACATGATCTTCTGTGTGACACCACACACTATGTTATCTACAATGTGAAGTAACAGACAATTGCATACATATAACAAATATAAAATGCAAACACATGACCATTGTGATTCTTATTCCAAAATAGATGTTCAACCAAAAGCTAGGCTTATAGTATACACCTTAACAGGAGGATGGAAGGACAAGGTCATATATTGTCATAGTCACGGAGGTTAAGTCGGATCTCGATTTTCTCATCACTTGGGTAGCAATGATGCATTGCTAGATGTCGCTCATTGCTTATGTGTCTAAAGCGGTTTAGACATATTGCCAATGTTACAAGAACTTATTGGGTCACCCGAACCTGATTCCGGCCTTTCACCCCTCGAGCATCCTTCCACCCAGCTTCTCATCCCTCGGACACTACGCACGTCCTTCTCGCTCCACTAGCGTACTCTTCCGCAGAGCTCCGCATCCCTCGGATGCACCGAGCCCGTCGGCTCCCTTTACGTGTCATCCTTCTCAACCGTTGCGTCTTCCGCTCGACTTCCTGCACTCCTAAGTTCCTGTACACATAGACACAGGGTTAAACACATCAGAACGTAACTTAAATTGGTTGATCACATCAAAACTAACCAGGAGTACTTACAATCTCCCCCTTTTTGATGTGCATCAACCCGAGTTAAGTTAGGGTAAACAAAATAAAAAAAATGCATAATAATGTAAACAGTGTAATTTAAAAAAAAAATTGAAATTTAAAATCCACCCCTTAACTTAACACTACTTCTCCTCCTTTGATCACATCAAAAAAAACTTAAACTGTTAAGGGGAAAAAAATTTAAAGTCATTTTTCAGAAGTAGATAAAACTGTGACATTTTTTTTATAAAAACATTTTTAATGTTTTTGAATTGATAGAACACAAAAAAACTTTAAACTAATTTTTTAAAAATAGTTATAAAAAATATCAGATAATGACAAAAAATAATCAACAGTTCAAAATATTTTTTGGAACCCAATATAAATTTTTACCAATAGGGTTTATTAAAAATTTAGTTGGAATATTTGATATGGGTATTTTTCTAATTTGACACCTGTGATATCTAAAATACTAGTTGGTTTTTCCAAAACATTTGATTTTTGAATTTTGTAAACATTTTGAACATGAATAATTATTTTTCAAATTTTCAAGTTGATTTTCCAAATTTTCATTATCAAATTTTATTTTATCAAACATTTCTATCAGGCAAGAAAAAGATAATTATTTTATCAAATCATTATTTTTATTTTTTAATTTGCAAATGGATTTTAACATAGCTTTTATTCCAGAATAAAGTTGATTAGGAGATAGAAAACATACCTCACTTACCATGTCACTTTTGAAGCTCGATGCTCCCCCTTCATCGCTGTTGTCCTCTGAGGTGGCTCCCCCTTCATCGATGCTCTCATCTTCTTGGTAAGACGTCATCAGGGAAAGTCTAGTGTGTTCCACGAGATCTGAGTCTTCTGATGAATACTCGTCCCACGTTGCCTTTAGATTATGTACCTTTTTCTTGGGTGCTCCTTTTCCTTTATTTCTCCCTTTGGGGCAGTTTTCCTTTACGTGTCCTTCTTCATTGCAGTTATAATATCACATCTTCCTTTACTTTTTACCCTGCACCTTATTAAATTTTTTAGTTTTAAAATATTTGGATAATTTTCTTACCATCTATGCAACGTTTTCGTCACATTCTGAAGAATCCTCTTCATGTTGGATCCTCCTTGTGCTTAGGGCGATGTTGTCCGATTTCCTTATTCCTGCACATCTGGATTCATGAAGTTGTAGAGTTGAAAACAATTCTTCTAAGGTACTTACCTCAAGGTCCTTAGAAATGTAGTAGGCGTTGATAATTGAACTCCAGTTCGGGGTCCTCGGGAAGGCGTTCAACACATACCTTTGTGCATCCCGATTGCTTACCGTTTCTCCAAGATTGTTAAGCTCTGTCATGAACTCCTTGATCTTGGCGTGAAGTTGTGCAACCGACTCTTCTTTTTCCAGTCGAAGCTTACTGAGCTGATTCTGAAGCAGATCTCTTTTCACTAATTTTGCTTCGGAGGTACCTTCATGGTAGTTGCCAATTCGGTTGACTTCTTGTGCGGGAAGTACGGTCAACAGATGGTATTTTGCTTTTCCGTTTGCCACGAAGTCAGCCTGTTCCTTCTTGGTCCACAAACTTTCGTCCTTGGGTTTATTGTCGGCGTCCTTTGGAGTTGTAAAACCATTTTTCATTATTAAAAGCAATTCAAAATCGATTTTGAAAAATATCTACATTTTGCGTTTCCAGCTTGCGAACTCCCCCTCAAACTTAGGCGGGTAGATAACTCGTCCGACCATTTTTTAGTTGCTTCAGACGACAGTTAGTCATTCTGGAGCGTCCTGGCTCTGATACCACTTGTTGGATCGTGGGCGACCCACAAGAGGGGGGGGTGAATTGCCCCTGAAATAAATATAAGAAATCTTTTGTCTTTGCTTAACAAAGATATTTGTTAGTCCAAACAGAAATAATAAACATGAAAAATAAAGCAAATAGTAAATAACGAGGCTACTGAATTTACTTGGTTTGCAACCGGGGAGGTTGCTAATCCAAGGCGGAAATATGACTCAATTCTCCTGAATATAACTCTTTTGGGCGGAGAAGCCTCTTACACGTGAAATACTCAGAAAAAAGAAAAGAAACTATTCTATAGTCGTTTGCTAAAGCTTGGAATGCAATGAATGAATTGAACTGAGCTTCAGGGGTCAATTTATAGCCCCGGAAAAGATTATCCGTTTGCTGACGTGGCAGGTATAGGGCGCCTGTGAGGTCTTGGGCGCTTAACATGTGGCCCGAGGCTTTATCCAAAGCCAACGGTTGCAAACGGCTAAAAACAATCTTCTTGGGCGCCTGATACAACACAGGCGTTTGAGTGAGCTTGGGCGCCTGACACGTGGAACGCCTAAGCTTTATCCAAAGCCAACTCTCGCAAGCTGCTGAAACACCCTTCTAGGGCACCAAATACAACACATGCGCTTGATATATCAGGCACCCGTGAGCCTACGGGTGCCCAGGTTGCAGTTTCGTCAGCCAATGTTGACCAGTCTCCGACTTGACTCGCTTCGCCTTCTTGGGTGATTTCTGGCCAACCGGAGTTTGGCTCACTCGAACCCGATTTTGGCCTTTCAACCCTTGAGCGTCCTTCCTCCCGACTTCTCGCCCCTCGGACACCGCACGCGTCCTTTTCGCTCTACCAACGCACTCTTCCACGGAGCTCCGCGTCCCTAGGATGCATCGAGCCCGTCGGCTCCCTTTTCGTGCAATCCTTCTCGATCGCTGCATCTTCTGCTTGACTTCCTGCGTTCCTGCGTTCTTGTACACTTAGACACAGGGTTAAACACACCAGCACCTAACTTAAATCGGTCGATCACATCAAAACTAACCAGGGGTACTTACAATCTCCCCTTTTTTGATGTGCATCAACCCGGGTTAAGTTAGGGTAAACAAAATTAAAAAAAATATGCATAATAATGTAAATAGTGTAATTTAAAAAAAACTAAAATTTAATGTCCACCCCTTAACTTAATGCTACTTCTCCCCTTTTGATCACATAAAAAAAAACTTAAACAGTCATTTTTCAGAAGTAGTTAAAACTGTGACATTTTTCTTATGAAAACATTTTTAATGTTTTTGATTTGATAGAACACAAAAAAACTTTAAACTATTTTTTCAAAAACAGTTATAAAAAATATCAGATAATGCACAAAATAATAATCAACAGCTCAAAATATATTTTGGAACCCAATATAAATTTTTACCAATAAGCTTTATTAAAAATTTAGTTGGAATATCTGATCTGGGTATTTTTGCAATTTGACACTTGTAATATCTAAAATATCAGTTGAGTTTTCCAAAATATTTGATTTTTAAATTTTGTAAACATTTTGAACATAAATAATTATTTTTCAAAATTTCAAGTTGATTTTTCAAATTTTCATTATCAAATTTTATTTTATCAAACATTTCTATCGGGCAAGAAAAAGATAATTATTTTTTCAAATCATTATTTTTATTTTTTAATTTGCAAATGGATTATAACATAGCTTTTATTCCAGAATAAAGTTGATCAGGAGGTAAAAAACATACCTCACTTACCATGTCACTTTTGAAGCCCGAAGCTCCCCCTTCATCGCTATTGTCCTCTGAGGTGGCTGCTCCTTCATCGATGCTCTCATCTTCTTGGTAAGATACCATCAGGGCAAGTCTAGCGTGATCCACGAGATCTGAGTCTTCTGATGAAGACTTGTCCTACGTCGCCTTTAGATTGTGTACCTTTATCTTGGGTGTCCCTTTTCCTTTATTTTTCCGTTTGGGACAGTTTCTCTTCATGTGTCCTTATTCGTTGCAGTTGTAACATTCGATATTCCTTTGCTTTTTACCCTGCACCTTATTAAATTTTTTAGTTTAAAATATTTGGTCAATTTTCTTACCATCTATGCAGTGTTTTCGTCACTTTCTAAAAAATCCTCTTCATGTTGGATTCTCATTGTGCTTAGGGCGATGTTGTCCGATTTCCTTATTCCTGCACATCTGGATTCGTGAAGTTGTAGAGTTGAAAACAATTCTTCTAAGGTACTTACTTCAACGTCCTTAGAAATGTAGTAGGCGTCGATAATTGAACTCCAGTTCGGGGTCCTCGAGAAGATGTTCAACGCGTACCTTTGCGCATCCCGATTGCTTACCGTTTCTCCGAGATTGTAGAGCTCTATCATCAGCTCCTTGATTTTGACGTGAAGTTGTGCAATCGACTCTCCTTCTTCCAGTCGAAGGTTATTGAGCTAATTCCGAAGCAGATATCTTTTCGCCAATTTTGCTTCAGAGGTACCTTCATGGTAGTTGCCAATTCGGTTGACTTCTTGTGCGGGAAGTACGGTTAGCAGATGGTATTCTGCTTTTCCGTTTGCCACGAAGTCAACCTGTTCCTTTTTGGTCCACAGGCTTTCGTCCTTGGGTTTTTTGTCGGCGTCCTTTGGAGTTGTAAACCCATTTTTCATTATTAAAAGCAATTCAAAATCGATTTTGAAAAATACCTGCATTTTGCGTTTTCAGCTTGCGAACTCCCCCTCGAGCTTAGACGGGTAGATAACTGGTCCGACCATTTTTTAGTTGGTTCAGACGATGATTAGTCCTTCTGGAGCGTCCTGGCTCTGATACCACTTGTTGGATCTGTTGAGGCAATTTGTGATCCGGAGTGACCAAGTGTTTTGATGTTTGGGCAAAGGGGTTAAGTTAGGTTTGCCCTTGTGTTCTTATATGTGTATGTTAAGTGTGCAGGTTGTACAAGTTACACATATGGACTTGACTGGACGGCCTCAGTACGGTGAAGGGTGGCATGGAGACAAACTGGAGGCTTGTGTGCACTCGAGGGACTTTGGAGAGTAGGACGATGAGCTGAGGGGCACGGACTTCGAGGCATGCATGAAGGATGACATGGAGGCAAGCTGGAGGCTTGCGTGCATCCGAGGGATGGGAGCCGAAGATGAAGAGGGCGACAATAGTCGAGGCTGCGGAGTCAGTCGAGTCGTGAGGGTACGAGTGCTGTGTGATTGTACTCGGGAAAATCCTAGGGTTCGAGTGCGGAGTGGAATGTACTCGGGAAGGGTACCCTTAGGTGGGTGAGTAGACCAGTCGACTGGCTTGGGGGCAGTCGATTGATGGAACTCACAGAAGGGTTCTAGCCGGGGCAGTCGACTGGTAGGTGGCTGGTGAGTTGGCTGAGAATTCGAACGTTGGGGTGCAACGGTCGAATTTCAGTGGCACCAGTCGACTGCCCTAGGAGCAGTCGACTGGTGGCGAGGGTTTCATCCCAAGTCCTATTTAAAGAGGACTTCGTGGTGGCTGAGATTCTTGACGAATCTTGTCTTTATTAAATGCAAGATAGTAGTCTTTGTGCTCAGGTCTTCTCAAGGTGTTGTGATGAGGTTTCTCCACCCACAAGGAGTGACGAGGGCTAGCCGGAGGTTATCCGGGGATTGATTCACCGAAGGATTCTTGGATTAGTCATCCGTCCGGGGTGGATAACAAGTAAATCGGTTTGTTAGCATTGTCTTTGTTGTTTGTGTTTATCATTATTGTTTCAGCTGTGCACACTAACAACGTAGGTACAAGATGAATCGAAAAACGTTATTCACCCCCCTAGCATACGAAATGATCCTTAATTTTCATTGAAAATTTTGGATTTTGTGTCCAACTTGGGAATGGTGATAGATACATGAGTAAATGTATTTTTCCCAAGTAGGTATGGGTACCACAATGTTCTCCACAAAATTTGGGAATTTTTGGAGATTTGTGGAATTTCTGGCGCAATTCTGAAATTGGCCAGAGAAACTGATATTCAGAGTATCAGTCGACTGCCCAGTCGACTGCCCAGGATTGATTTGTGTATCAGCAGCTGGTTTTGTGTCCAAATGATAATAAACAAGTGTATGGGGGTATAGTACACTGTGTTTAGGATCATTGGGGATTAAAAGAACCAATAATTGGGATATTATTGTGGTCTTTTTGATGTATGGCAAAGGGGGAGAAGTGTTAGGTTTAAGTTGGGAAACCAAACACACCTTTGCTAGAAATCCTAGATTTAGGGGGAGCTGAGATTTAGGGGGAGCATGGTTGCTCCATTCTTGGCGTAAGGGGAACCTTGGAAAGGTTCTTAAAAAGCCTTTGTAAGTCCAATGTAGGGGGAACTTTGGAGAAGCTTTAAAAAGACCGTTTCGAAAAATTCCTAACTTGGAGGGTTAGGTGTGGGATGCCTTGGGATAGGATCCATTTTTGCATCGCATATGCATTGTTTTTGCTATTGACTACTATTTTGCTTTTCCTAACTTAAACGTATTGCCAAACATCAAAAAGGGGGGGATTGTTGAGGCAATCTGTGGTCCGGAGTGACCAAGTGTTTTGATGTTTAGGCAAAGGGTTTAAGTTAGGTTTACCTTGTGTTCTTATATGTGTATGTTGAGTGTGCAGGTTGTACAGGTTACACATATGGACTTGACTGGACGGTCTCGGTACGGTGAAGGGTGGCATGGAGATAAACTGGAGGCTTGTGTGCACCCGAGGGACTTTGGAGAGCAGGGACGATGAGCTGAGGGGCACGGACTTCGAGGCATGCGTGAATGATGGCATGGAGGCAAGCTGGAGGCTTGCGTGCATCCGAGGGACAGGAGCCGAAGATGAAGAGGGCGCGAAGGCAATAGTCGAGGCTGCGGATGAGGAGTCAATCGAGTCGTGAGGGTATGAGTGCTGTGTGATTGTACTCGAAAAATCCTAGGGTTCGAGTGCGGAGTGGAATGTACTCGGGAAGGGTAACCTTAGGTGGGTGAGTAGACCAGTCGACTGGCCTGGGGGCAGTCGATTGATGGAACTCACAGAAGGTTCTGGCCGGGGACCAGTCGACTGCCCATGGGGCAGTCGACTGGTAGGTGGCTGGTGAGTTGGCTGAGAATTCGAACATTGGGGTGCAACGGTCGAATTTCAGTGGCACCAGTCGACTGCCCTGGGAGCAGTCGACTAGTGGCGAGGGTTTCAGCCCGAGTCCTATTTAAAGAGGACTTCGTGGTAGCTGAGATTCTTGACGAATCTTATCTTGGTTAAAAGCAAGATAGTAGTCTTTGTGCTCAGGTCTTCTCAAGGTGTTGTGGTGAGGTTTCTCCACCCACAAGAAGCAATGAGGGCTAGCCGGAGGTTATCCGGGGATTGATCCACCGAAGGATTCTTGGATTAGTCACCCGTCCAGGATAGATACCAAGTAAATCGGTTTGTTAGCATTGTCTTTGTTGTTTGTGTTTATCATTATTGTTTCCTCTATGCACACTAAAAATGTAGGTACAAGACGAATCGAAAAATGCTATTCACCCCCTTAGCGTACGGAAACGATCCTACAGGATCGTGGTCGACCGACAAGAGGGGGGTGAATTGCTCCTAAAATAAATATAAGAAATCTTTTGTCTTTGCTTAACAAAGATATTTGTTAGTCCAAGAAGAAATAATAAACATGAAAAATAAAGCAAACAGTAAATAACGAGGCTACCGAATTTACTTGGTTTGCAACCGGGAAGATTGTTAATCCAAGGCGAAAATATGACTCGATTCTCTTGAATATAACTCCTTTGGGCGGAGAAGCCTCTTACACGTGGAAAGCTTAGAAAAAAAGAAAAGAAACTATTTTAAAATCGTGTGCTAAAGCTTGGAATGCAATGAATGAATTGAACTGAGCTTCAGAAGTCTATTTATAGCCCCGGAAAAGATTATCCGTTTGCTGACGTGGCAGGTATAGGGCGCCTGAGAGGTCTTGGGTGCTTGACACGTGGCCCGAGGCTTTATCCAAAGCCAACAGTCACATACGGTTAAAAACAACCTTCTTGGTCGCCTGATACAACACAGGCGTCTGGGTGAGCTTGGGTGACTGACACGTGACACGTCTAAGCTTTATCCAAAGCCATCTCTCGCAAGCTGCTGAAACACCCTTCTAGGGTGCCTGATACAACACAGGCGCCTGATCTATCAGGCACCCAGGATGCAGTTTGGTCAGCCAATGCTGACTAGACTCCAGCTTGACTTGCTTCGCCTTCTTGGGTGATTTCTGGCTAACCGGAGTTAGGCTCACCCGAACCCGATTCTGGCCTTTCGCCCCTCGAGTGTCCTTCCTCTCGGCTTCTCATTCCTCGAACACCGACTGCGTCTTCCACTCGACTTCCTGCGCTCCTAAGTTTTTGTACACTTAGACACAGGGTTAAACACATCAGGACCTTACTTAAATCGGTTGGTCACATCAAAACTAACCAGGAGTACTTACAATCCCTACGTGGCACATCCGATTGATCGAAAAATATTAGTTCAATAAGTCACTAAGGTTTTGATGTTTGTTTGAACATTATGTTTAAAGAGATTTGGTCAAGGTTGACAAGTTGGTGAGAGAATCCAATCAAGTCTGGGTTTGCTGGATGCTTGGAAGTAAATTGGTGAGAAGTTTAAGCAGGTAAAGATTAACTAGATATTTGACAGTTTGGTGAGAAGTCTTAACAGGTCAAGAATGACTTAGGCAAGTAAGAAGTCTAGTTAAGTTAAGATTTACTGGATGACTGACAAAGAAAATATTCAGACAAGTCAAGATTAACCGGATATCTAGTACAGAGAAAGTCAAAGTAGGTCAACGATAATTGAATGTTTGATAAGGAAAAAATTTAAGTAGGTCAATGATAACTAAATACTTGACATTGAAAAGTCTTGAAAGTGTAAAAATAAAAAAATTCAGGTGACTGGACAAAAGTTTCAGTCGATCGGATCAACATGTTCAGTTGACCAAATAGATAAGTTAGTAGGAAGATGGTAAGATGGTGTCAGATATGCTTTAGGAAGCTGACGTGACCAAGGATAACCATTGGACAGTTGCTGTGGCAGAAGATAAGGTAAGAATAAAAATTGGTTAATAAAATTGAGTAACGTCGAATTTTGAATGATTGATACTGTTTTATGAAAATTTTTAATGACGGTCAGGATAGATCGAGAAGTGTTTACGGAGGATGATCTAGAAGTCCAGTATCCAGGGTTCGTATCATATTTAGAAAAAAATTCTTATAAAATACATCGTAATTAAAGATTAAATATGATAATTAATTGTTCTTCCATTGCATCACAATCAAGGAGTAAAAGTATAATCTAAGAATAGATCCATATAAGGTTGGATTCAGAACTAATCTAAATAAGGCTGAACGGATCCGGTCAGTGAATGAACTTGGATGGCGTGGATAGGATCGTTAGCTCAGAACTATTAATCGATCTGCTGAAAAATTGATCTGGATGAGCGACAAGAAGGGATAAGGTATGGATCAGTTGAACGGATAGACTTGTACGCGGCCGATTGAACCAAAAAAAAACAAATCGACTTCGAGAATTAGAGGACATCTCCTTGACGTCAATCCAAGCATTCTTCAAGTGTTCAAAGCTGAGCTCTGCTTGTTTGTGCTTCATCGCTCTCCGACAACCATTTCGAGCTCCAAATCCTTAAGGTTGTCCGAAATTTTATTATTGTATTAATTATACTTACAATACAATTCTAAAGAGATACTGTACAATGTTATTGTACTCTTTGTTTGCAAACTTCTTACCCTCCGAAACATTTTTGTAAAAAATACACAACTGCCACGTTAGTGGCCCTTAGGCCCCCATTATTATTGGAAAGGAGGTAAAGAAGGAAAGCCTAAGTGATAGGTTTCTGGATGGAGATCTAGGGAGACGGTGAAATCCTCTGTCAAATTTTGCCCGAAAGATTTTCAAGATAGAATTAAAGGGTGTCTATTCAGGAAGATCCATCTAATGGGTGATAGATCTTGGAATAGCAATTCTAGGAGATTATGATCCAAGTAAACGAACTTATATTTTGTATTTTATTCTTTCGTGGCATTCTGATTTTGAAAAGAAAAGATAAAGTTTTATAACTTTTGGGGAAGCACATGTATATTAAAAGTTCCTAGTATAATAAACAAGTTAAAAACAGAGAAAATATATATGTTAAAAAGCCTAATAAGATAAGTAGAAAAGGAAAAAAAATTAATATATGAAATATAATCCCAATAACAAGAACAGATTCTAGAATAGATAAAAACCGGCCGGCTCCTTCGTATCAGCATTCTATTTCTTGTGCACTTGGGCAGCATCATACAGTTGCTTTCGGAACTCCTCAAAATCCAGCAACATCACGAGAAGAGCTAGCAGGCAGGAATTATCAACTTCAAATGAGAACAAAACCTAACCAGCTCGATGTCAATGTCCTCACCTGAAAACATATATAGCGACTGCATCGAGACCAGCATGACAATCTTATCCCCTCCTCATTTATTATATTTTTCATCAATGGGTCGATATAATAAACAAACCAACAAACAAAACCAGTGGTTTGTTCTCAGCCACATCAAGAGTTCTTTGCATGACTACGAACGATCCATGACTACCACAATTAAGTAATCGCTGAACACTGTTCCTCAATATTTAAAGAAGACGACAAGGCTGCTCATTTCCAAGCGTACTCATTTGGCACGCCCATGCCTGTGTAGGGCCTGAACAATTGCACGTACAGCGACTGCGGATGGCTCTCACCTGCAGCTTGTCTCGCTCGAACCAACATGTCATCTCAAGGAAGATCTCGTAATTAAAGATGCAAATCTACAGTCGCTTTGTTCTGATCTCTCGGTAGAAGTTTCCACTATATTATATCAGGCAACTGAACGAGAAGAACGGAGTATTACATATAGGATCCAAAAGAAGAAGAAGAAAAAAAAAAGATTAATAAGATTTTTTTAATCTCGGACGATCATTTCGATCCCATGGAAGTTTTCTACCGGTCGTAGGGTAAATCGGGAAACGTTCGTGGTGGACGGTCTAGAAGCCCAACGTCCTATTTGGAAGAAAAATTCCAGTAAATATACTGTAGCTGAGAATCGAACCGCGAATATCTAAGATAACGACTAATCATTTACCGCTGTATCATAGTCCCGGGGACAATATAGGATCCAAAAGAGTTCGAGAGGAGGGTGAATAATGTTTGCCACTTTTTTCTTTTTTCCAAAACTCATGCAAGAGATAAATAAAAATCAAAACACAAAGGACATATTTCTTTTTATTTGGTTCATAATATATATTGCTAGTCTAAGGCACGCAATCTTTGACTGCATCTTGCATCTCATGGGCAATCCATTGAAGTCTTCTTTTTCAAAAGAGAAAGAGATATTGCCTTAGGAACGGTAACACATTTACCGTTCCTAGAAAATACAAGTACAAAAGATGATATAACAAAATACATTTATACCGACAAAAAAATGTTCAAAGTAGAGGGCAAATGTCAAAGTAGCACATCGGCGTCTCTTTAAAATTTCGAAGCAGAGTGAGAGTTGAAGATGATCGATAAGTGTTATTTTGAGGCTTTGTTCGCTACTTTTATTGACCATTTAGCTACTTTTATTGACCATTCAAGCGCCTTGGATCATCCTCGAGCACCTCTAGGCCGGCCTATCCATTCCCACTCCATCATAGTTTATCCTCCTCTGGGTGATCTTTTTTGAGTGATTGGACGGTTGACATGGTGCAAACAAGATGAAGCTCTATCCGGCTTCTTCAGCTTGTTACTTATCCTTCTCCGGGCTCCTAGAACTCTTCCGGGTGCCTAGATGTTGATGGCGCAGACCAATAGGAGTGAGCCACCTCATCTACACACGTGCCTATGTTCGAATCATCCGAGTGCCTAGACCCTATCCTGTCGCTTGGAACTAATCTAGTCCCTCAAAGTTCATTGTTCCGACCAACTTCCGATCTCAAGTCTCTACACCACAGATTTAGCATAATAAGCAAAATATGAATAGTATAAACAAGTCGGATGTTATACCATCCAAATCTCGACTTAGGATTTTCAGTGAAATCCTAGTTCGGATCGACGACACCTACTATCTCTTAAAGGAAATACATCCTTGCTTGTTCTTCTTTCTAGAAGAACCACTTCATTCAAGAGAGTTTACCTGATTGCCAAATATAGGTCATCCCTACCTGTTTAGATTTTCTTCTTAACATCCAATCCTTTATCCCCCAAGACATCCTTCGATGTCCGATCCTCGCTGACCCATCGACTTGCTAAACGTCTTGTCTGCTAATCTATCTAGACTTTCCGTTTGGTGTTCTTGATCTACCAAGCCTTCCACATTTGCCTAATATCCGGTCCAACTAACATACTAGGGCTTTCAACCACCTAGTATCCAGCCAACTTGACCTACTAGAGTTTACCTACACACTTGATAAATTTTGTTAGATCACTAGAAAATTTAACTTTGGACCTTTACCATTATCAAAATAAAATTCGATTATTTGATGCTCCCTGTAATAACATTACATTGGGATCTTTGCCTTTCAACAAGATTGACTTTTTTTGCAACACTTTATGTGAGGACCGGTGCAACTAGTAGAGTGGGTAAATAATAATTATAACCTACAAGTGTGATTCTAACTTGGTAACGAATATAAAATAAACATATAACACTTATAATCACTAAACATTTATTTAGCATGGTTCAGTAGATCCGTCTTCATGATCTATCAACAAATCACTAATCGAAAAGCACCATAATCTACCGGAGGTAGAGAATGCTCTTAGAATATCATAATCTATCAAGTCCCCCACTGTTGCCTAGTATTTGGTTCAGCTGACCTCTAAAACTTTCAATCGCCTACTATCCGATCAACTTGACTTATTAGGACTTGTTGGATATATTAGCCCTTTTAGGTGGGCTTAATGTAATTTGTATGGCGGCATCACCCTAAATCCATCGGAAGACTTCTCTTCAATTGCTTCTGCTTCTTCTTCTTCCTCAGGGACTTCTATTACAATCAGGTTCATTGTCACTTTCAGTTTATGCTTTACTTTTGCTATGACACGCCCACAATGAAACTAGATCATGCTCATGTTCTTGTATTTCCTATTTTGAGTTCTTATTTGATTTCTAGAATTCATGTGGCTTAAGATTTATAAATTCTATCAATTGGTATCAGATTCCCATGTTCGGTTTCATTTTTTCATGCCAATACATATGACCATCAATCTTTTGTGTTTATGCTAGATTAAAGTTTTACTAGTATTTGATCGTCGAACTTCTATTAGAAAACCTAGGAAAGACTTGATCTTCTAGATTTTTCATGATTTTCACAAAGAACATAAAGAACAATGGTGAATCATCGCCATCTTTGAGAAAAACCTTCAGGTTTATTCAAATTTAATCAAATCGAAATGGTATAATCGATTATCTTGGTTGGGCAATCAATTACCATGCCTAAGATTGCAAATAGAAGACTCCTTATCATAAACCATCATAATTGGACTCAATCATACTCCATTTAGCATGCATTTCAAACTGAATATCTTCTTGCGGAATAAGCATAACTAACATGACACATATTTCATGAACTCAAGAAAACTCATACATTCTATTGTTTAGAGCTTGGAACATTAACAAACTCATCCCGAAGGATCTCATTCTACTGTTCCACCGCCACTAACACAAACCATACATCCTTGAGCCTCCTTGCCTTACATCCTCTCTTTACCTTTATCTGTAATAAAAGGATGCAAACTATAAGCAAATTCCTTAGTAAGTAGATACCTAACTCACAAAAATATGCATTCGATATAAACATGCTTATGCTTCCTTTAAAACATGCTTGTAACTAAAAATGCTATTCTTTAACATAAAAAATGCTCATGAATACATTTGTAACAATTGCTTGCATTAGAAAACTTTGCTTGAACTTAAAATGCTTAACTTGCTTGAAATGAATACTTGTTATGGAAAGCTTGCAACTTATCTTATACTTCATATACTTCAAAATAATAAACATTCTTTTTTGGGCCCGACATAGTACCAATGCACACATCCCTAATAAGTTTCAGGGTAGGTAGCCACCGAACCCTAATAGAGCGTCTACTAGCTTGCCTAGTTTTAAGGGCCTTGTGCCCAGTACATACCACTTAGAAAGTAATATACTTAACTTGTACTCATTCTTAAAATGCTAATAATAATTTAGCACCACATAGAAGGAAGTATCCCCAAAACTTGCTTTTGGACCTCTCAAGACCTCGGTCTTGTACTCATCAATGCACCTTGCGTGCTATAATCTCAAAACTTGCTTTTGGGCATCTCAAGACTTCCCCCAAAACTCGTTTTTGGGCATCTCAAGACTTCGGTCTCACTCGGTACTTCCATCAAGCACCTTGCGTGCCAAAATCCCAAAACTTGCTTTTGGGCCAATCAAGACCTTGGTCTTGCTATACTAAGATCATAACACTAGAAAGGCTTAGAATCATATTTAGAATCACACGGAAACTACTTTTATTGCAGGTGAGTGATCTACTTACATCTTTGTGCTTCTAAACTTACTACCAGGCGTAGAATCTTCTTCCTTGTGTGATCTTCCAACCCTTGGCCCTAGGAAAGAACCCTAGTTTCCTCTTGGTAAGAAACCCTAACTCTCCTCTCTTGGTTTTCGCAGGGAAGAAGAAGAAGGAGAAAACCCTTGGTTTTCTCTCCTTTCCATCCTTTATATATTAAGTGGAAGTTGAACCATCTCCCATAAAGGATGCTTACTATTACTTATCTAATATCAGTTCCATATTCTAGTGAGATGATTACTATCCCTAATGGAAACTTGAAATCAACCCAAAGCTCGTGTTGCGGGTTCCAGTCCTTGTTCCGACCCCTTTAAAAGAAATTTTTAGTTTCTTTTTGTTTATTTTGGAAAAATTCTGAAAAATTCAGGTGTTACACGATTCCAAGGAGGGTGGGTTGCCACACATCCAATCAGGGACGCAGAGCCAAGCGGTGTCATGGGGGAGTGCCCACTTATAACTCGCTGATAGATCGAGAGTCTAGACACTTAGTCGGTCTGATTCTAAGGAGCATGGGTCACCACGTATCTGATCGGGGACACCGAGTTAAGGGGTGGCGTGGGGGCATGCCCACTTATAACTTGCTAATAAAGCGAGAGTCTGGACATATGGTCGGTCCGATCCTAAAGAGCATGGGTCGCCGCACATCCGATCGGGGACACCGAACCAAGGGGTGGCGTGGGTGCATGCCCATGTATAACTCGTTGATAAAGTAAGAGTCTGGACACTTAGTCGGTCCGATCCTAAGGAGCATGGGTTGACACACGTCCGATTGGGGACACCGAGCCATGGGGTGGCGTGGGAGCATGACCACTTATAATTCGTTGATAAAGCGAGAATCTAGTCACTTGGTCGGTCCGATCCTAAGGAGCGTGGGTCGCCATGCGTCTGATCGGGGTCACCGAGCCAAGGGGTGGCATGGGAGCATGCCCACTTATAACTCGCTGATAAAGCGAGAGTCTGGAGAGCCTGCACATGGTATGAGGACCTCAGCGATTCATTAATATTACAATGTTGGGAAATACAACTGACTCACATAACCTCACTGTGGCTCTCTGTAAGGCAGGAGATGAATGACACTCCAGGGTCGATCCAGCTTCTTCCCAAGCTCGTTTTCCAAGTAGTATGCTCCAGATGCCAGCTTCTGAGTTACCTTGCAAGGTCCTCCCCATTGGGGCTCTAGTTTGCTGACATCACCAACTGGCTTTATCCTCTTCCATACGAGATCGCCGACGTGGAATGTCCTGGTCAACACCTTTCGATCATATCTCTACTTCATTCTCTAGCGATAGGCGAACATCCGGGCAGCGCCCTTCTCTCGGATTTCCTCGACCAGGTCCAGCTCCAAGTGTCTTCTCTCCGAGTTTTCTTCATCATACGCTTTTCGCTGATCAGACTAACACCCAACTTCAACAGGTACCACTGCCTCGCTTCTATAGACCAACTGAAAAGGTGTGTGACCCGTAGTCTCCCTCGGCGTGGTCCGTTGAGCTCATAAGACACTGGGCAACTCATCCACCCACGTGCCACCGGCGTGATCTAGCTTTGTCTTCAACCCTCTTAGGATTTCCCAATTGGCCACTTCTGCTTGCCCATTGCTCTGAGGATACGCCACGGAGGTGAACGACTGTTGAATGCCATAAGCCGAGCACCACTCCTTGATTTTTCTGCCTTGGAACTGTCTACCATTGTCTGAGACTAGTTTGTGAGGGATTCTGTATCGACATAAGTTGTTCTACCACAGGAACTTAATCACCGCTTACTCGGTGATGTATGCAAGTGCCTCCACCTCTATCCATTTAGAAAAGTAATCTACTACCACTAGTAAAAATCTCTTCTGAGCCAGCGCAGTGGGAAAAGATCCCACAATGTCCATTCCCCATTGGTCGAATGGGCATGAGACCACTAATGCTTTCATCATCTAGACCGGTCGATGGGGAATGTTTTGATGCTTTTGGCACGACAAGCACGTGGAGACCAGCCGGTCGGCGTCCTTCTGCAGGGTTGGACAATAATACCCCGAGAGCAAAGCCTTCCGAGCCATTGCTCTTCCTCCGGCATGACTGTCGTAGATCCCCATATGTATCTCCCTGAGCACATAGTCGGCATCTTCGTCGCCCAGACATTTAAGAAGCGGTCGGGCGAATGTCCTTTTATACAGCGCGTCCCCAACCAAGGAATACTGAACAACTCGCTTTCTTAAGACTTGGGCCTCCTCCCAGTCGGCCGGGAGCGTCCCGTTCATCAAGTAGGCAATCAGTGGTGCCCTCCAATCCGTCCGGAGCTCCAACTCCGCTTGCTGTTGTATGTGCATCACTAACATGGTCTGACTGATCGGCTAAGGAAGCACCCAGAAGCCTACCACACTAGCCAATTTTGCTGGCTCGTCTGCTCGAAAAGGTTGCTTTCTCTGGGAATCTTCTGTAACTGGACCTCTTGGAACCTCACCTTCAGCTTCTCGTAGGTCTCAACAAATGCTTGCAATTGATCGTTGTTGACCTCAAACCGACCGGTGAGTTGCTAAGTGGCCAACTATGAGTCTGAGTATAACACCACCCGAGTGGTACTTACGTGCTTGGCAGCCTGCAATCCTGTAATAAGAGCCTCGTACTCTGCCTCATTTTGTTGGGATCTCCCGGCATCAAAATACAAAAAACGCAGCGGAAACAAGATCCCTCGAGCAATCCATGCGAAAGAAAACTCGTACAAAGTTGATCTACATCTACTTCTAAAGAAGATATACCTTTGGAGCGCGCCCTTCGCTTATCCTGCTCGTCCAAGATGTATCGGATCTCTTGCACGTTCAAGTGTCTGTGCCTCTATTCGTATCCACACAAACACGATCTCTCAACTTCGGGAAGAACTACCTTAGTTGTGCTAGCAACTTGAGGTAGTTCACAAGACCACCAAGAACCCAAAAGAGGGTTTCGGCCAAGAGGGAGAAGAGGAAGAAGATAGGAAGGGAAGAAGGGAAAACTCACACACACTTATCATTCAAAATGACAAGTCCCTCTTTTATATTCATCCCATGAATATGAAGAGTCTTTTGTCTCTTTAACTTCCCTTCATTAAAGCCAATAAAGAGTACATCTTTTCATGTAACTCTTCACCTTCTCTTCATCTAATGATGAAAGACTTTTCTCTTCCCTTCATTAAACACTTTAATGAATTTCCCCTGCAATTCCGACCGGGCCTCTCGGGCTTCCGACCAGGTCTCCCGACCAAGTCTCTCGAGCAAGTCTCCGAGCTCCCGACCCAGTCTGCCGAGCTCCTAGCCCAGTCTGCCGAGTGCTGAGCTCCCGACCTAGTCTGCCGAGCTCCCAGCCCAGTCTGTCGAGTGCCAACCTCCCGACCCAGTCTGCCGAACTCCTAGCCCAGTCTGCCGAGTGCCGAGCTCCCGACCAAGTCTGCCGAGCTCCTAGCCTAGTTTGTCGAGTGCCAAGCTCCCGACCAAGTTTGTCGAGCTCCCAGCCTAGTCTGCCGAGTGCCGAGCTCCCGAGTTCCCAACTCGAGCTCCCAATCAGATCTCCCGAGTTCCCAACTCGGGCTCCCGAATAGATCTCCCGAGTTCCCAAATCGGGCTCCCGAACTCCCGAAGCATCATGTCCTTAGTGTGTGACCGAATAGGTTCTCGTGACGTTGGCAATGCGCCTAAACTCTTTAGACACATAAGCAATGAGCGGCATCTAGCAATGCATAATTGCTACCCAAGTAACAAGAAAAGTCGAGATCCGACTAAACCTCTGTGACTATGATAATGTATGACCTTGTCCTTCTATCCTTGATATCTAGATTGACCAATGAGGCATAGACCGTGTCATCCTCGATCAATCTTGTGTTTCTTGATCCCCAAGTAGACTCACTCAAACAAATGAGCTTAATATCTCATATTGACTCATTTGAGCATGACCACGCGTTTTAGTAGTCCTACTCGATCAAGGGGCCCACAGATATCACTCCCGTCATATAGGAGGGATAGATCCCATCTACATCACTCACATCCCTCCGCATAATTCATTACATACCCAGTGATCACCTTTATAGTCCACACTGTTACGGGGTGATGTTTGACTATACCAAAGTACATAACTCCTTTTGTAGGGAACCGTAGTGACTTCAGGTCTAAGGACTATTCATACTAATAATCACATGAGAAAGTTTATAACACTCATATGATAATCTATGAAACTTTCTCATGACGGGTCAATTCAGTACACATTCTCCAATGTATACCCGTGTGTCAACTTGATATCACATATCCATGACTTGTGAGCTCATGTTATCAGTTGACCTACATGCTAGTCTCCATGCATTAAATTGTCCTTGAATATTAATACATGACTAGGAATGGTTTAGAGTAGTGTTCTCTACATCATCTCACTATCGATTCAACTAATCGATATAATGTAGATAAGAACCTACTACCCAAGGACATTATTATACTTAGTTATTTGACACAAATACAAAGTAAGTATAATAACCAAACATGCCTTTATTAATGATAGAATATGATACAAAATGTCCCTAGTTAATTGTAACGGCCGCTTTTTTTTTTTCGTAAAGCGGCGTTACGTTAACATACATAGGCATGTGAACATCGTACTGCAGCGGAATAATTTAAACTTACACATACATGCACCTAACTATCTTTCCTATCATAGTGACATGAAACTTAGCATATTAACATCATACTTAACATCATGTCATACAGTCACATAAGTCATCCATTAAGCACATAAGTAGCAAGCGTAAATTGTTCTTGACAACACCATCCTAGGTTTAGCATAAGACTTGTAAGTATGTCTTTCCTTGACCAAGTCACTACCACACACTCATTCTTGCCCCTCCTGCTGCTTCCTTATTGTCTTCTTGCTTGATCTGCGGTATGAGGAAAATAAGACTATAAGCATATAGGTTTAGTAAGACCCTTTCCTACTCACTAAAACCATTCGTCACATAAACATATACACACGAAACATTAACATAACTTGGTGCTTAACATAAATCATAAGCATATAAAATCATTCAGCATGACATAGTGTTAGTATTGTGAGAGAAGTGTCCTAAGACAATCGCCTTATGAATGTAATCATTTATTTTAATAAATGAATATTCACTATTTGAGTATACATGTTTGTGTATTTGATTGAGATCTTAAACTCATTTACTGAATGTCCACAATACAATTCACAGCATGAGAGAATTTGTGATGAATTCACAACTAGTGATTATCTCTACATGTGCAATTGTGAAGTATTGAAAATGTCCCTAGTCGATGAATTGATAAATACGGACACTATCAATTCTGTTGAGACTAGCATGGGTTATTCTCTAATCAGCTGATTCTCACTGGCTGGAGACATTGGGATGTCCGGAGATAAACATGAATGCTAGTTAAGGGAACTAGTTCATTGGAGTGACTGACTGTAAAACTTCATATGGTAATCTACATATAGATATGTCAATGAAGTTCTTACTGCAGCTTAAGTGCGATGTTCCTTTCACTTGCGGTATTCAAGTCATCTTGGTCATGGAGACTTATACTTTGACATCTTAAGCAAGCATCTCTAAGGAGGTGTGGACCCAGGATGGTTGGGTATAAGCCGAAGTGCCCGAAGATGTTTGAACAGCCTACAAAGGATTCACCACTCCTTGCGAGGAGATGTATACCCAAGGCCTATTGTCGGATTGTTACTCGAAGCCTCTGGCCAGAGCATCACATGTCAGAGTATGAATCTCTCAGAAACATGAGAGTAATTAGAATCTGTTGGATGAGAAAGACACTACTTGGGCGAGGTGTGACGTAGTCAGCCTAGTGGGGACTGACACACATAGACCGTGTCCTGAACCAAGTGGGTATAAGATGGTGAAGGGAATGAGGCACGATTCATTATAGCTGCTGAAGGGTTTCAGAATAATTTCTGAGGTCAACCGTTGATCTTTCGATTAATTGGGGATCATGATGTACTACTAGGTGCCACTCATGATCGTTCTATAATTGGTTAATTATAGACGGCCAACATAAATCGAAAGCCTATTTAGTCACACACACTACGAGTAATCCGAGGGATTTAAAACGAGTTGAAAATTGGATTTTCCAATCAAGAGAGATAAGTCGAATCTGAATTTTTCAGAGACGCATCGGAAGCATAAAATGGCTAAGTCTTTTGGAGACTTATTGGACGAATTAAATGAGTTTAATTCATATGGCATAGGCTTGGGTTTGGCCGGCCAAAGAGGGTCCCCACCCTCTTTGTTTGGCCGGCCACATTAAAAGGGGAGAACCAAATTGTTTGGTTCAAATTATAAAATAAACCGAGCGTGGTTTGTTTTATAAAATTATGGATAATATATAAATTTTTATAAACTGAAATTTGGTTTATTATTTTCATGGAAATTAAAATAAACTTTGAATAGTTTATTTTATTTTATAAAATCAATTATGAATTGATTTTTCCATAATAAGAAAAATTTATATAATAAATTTCTTGTGAAAATTTATTCCATAATAAAAAAGGGAGACATGGTTGTTTTTATTATAAATTAAATTATGATAAAAACTTGGCTTGATGGAATAAATCATAGAAAAATTTATATGATAAATTTCTTATGAAAATTTATTCCATAAAAAGGAGACTTGACGATTGAGAGACTACTATATAAAGGAACCAAGGCAAGGCTTGGAGATCAATCTAAGAGATCTAGGAATAAGCCCTCTCTCTCTCTCCTTCTCTCCCTCTCCCTTCTCTAGTACGGCCGACCACAAGGTTGCCGTGAGCAACTTTGCTCTCTCCACAATTTGCCGTGAGCAACTTTGCTCTCTCCACAATTTGCCGTGAGCAACTTTGCTCTCCACAATTTGCCGTGAGCAACAATTATTGGAGAAGGCCACCAATTTCATTGGAGAAGGATTAATTTCAAGCAATTAATCAGAGAAGAGCCGGATTAATTGCATGCGTTGCAATTAATTGGAGAGGAGCATGATTAATTGGGTGCAAGTCATCTTCCTCCTTCTCGCCGGAATTGTGATTCCGGCCAACCTTAGTGGTGAGTTTTTCCGATATGATTACTTCTCTTGGTTTTTCTTGTCGCGTTCTCGGAGAATCTAGTAGTTCTCGAGAACATGAAACTAGTGGCTTTGCGAAGTCATCCCGAAGATACTCGACGTGGACGCGAATAGAGTCGGAGCTTCCAAGGGACGCTTATGGTTGGATCTCGTCCCCTTCCTTCGAGTTACGCGAGGTAATAAGTAAATTAGTTTACTTTCTGTAAAATTTTAAATGTATGATCATGTCTACACAATATAAGGTTGCATGCTTAGATGTGTGGTTAAATAATTTGAGAAATTATTTATGCTAAACCTTCCGCTGCACGTAATTAATTTTAAAATTACGAACCCGCATCCATGTCAACATGCACCCGGTCCCAACAGTGGTATCAGAGCCGGTTAGTGTTCCGACATAATCATATAATTATTTTGCGGAAAACTTTGTCATGATCCCAATTTTGGAAAATTTTCCAATTATGGAAACTTTCCAATTATGATAAATTTTAGATTTAGGAATTTCAAGGTTTGGAAATCCTCATGAAATTTCGCAAACTTTTGAAATATCCTAGTTTCTAAAATTTTATGATAATTGTGAAAACTTCCCATTTTTGGAAACTTTTCAATTTTGGAAATTTTCCAATTTTGGAAATTTTTCAATTTTGGAAAATTTTCAATTTTAGAAATATGTAAGTTTTCTTTGTACCAGAAACTTACAATTATTCTGAAAACCTATTGTGGAAAGCTCGCAATTTTGGGCACTTTCTTTCAAGAAAGTCTAGACAAATTTATGGATCATTAATTGACAATTAAATTCGAATTAGTTTTTAAATTATTAACAAAATTTTTACTTTGGGGAGTGCCTCGGGGAGCCACCCAAATTAAAGTTAGTTGTAATTTAATTTCCTATTTTGAATAAGAATTGTCAAGTTTAATTTGGCTACGCCTCGGGGAGCGGGCCAAATTAGATTTACGACAAATTTCTTTTCTTTGGGTATCTGAGCCTAGGGGAGCCACCCAAAGAAAATAATTTGTTGTAATTAATTAGTCCATAAATAAAATATGTGATCAAATCTTGAAAATTTTTGAGGTGATTCTCAAACGATAATTTCCTTATTTGATTTCTTACATATTATTGTCTTCAAAATTAATTAGGAAAATTGTTTCCTATAGAGTTTATTTTCTTAAATAAGATTTTCATGAAAATAATATGTGGTTGAATTAAGGGAATCTGTCTCTTAATTTAATAAGATTTGATTTAGAGAAATCAAAGTCTTAAACATATTATTTCCGAAATTGATTATGACAATTTAGGAAATTGTTTCCCAAAACAATTCCTTAAATAAAGTATGAAATTAGAATTAGGAAATCCGGTTCCTAATTCAATTAATGAGACTTGATAAATTAAGTCACATACATACTTTATTAAGGAAATCGTTAGTACATGACATAATTATATGTCATGAATGTGCTTAGAAAGAAAAGGATGAGACCCAAAACCCCTTACAAAATATTAAGGCCAACACCTTCCATTAATATGGTTAGAACCGGAGTTTTATTTCTCGTTTGGGTTGATGGACACATCCATGCCCGGCTTGAACCTCAACATGATCAAACCATGGAATTATTTTATGATTAATATAGTTGGAGTCAGAGGTCAATCCTTAGTTTTGGTTGTTGGACACATCCAAGCCTGACTAAACGGTTGAATGAGCTCCAACCATATTGAAACTATTTCTTGATTAATGGGTCAGCCTTAAGCTTGGAGCATCGATTTGTTGTGCCACAGCCAAGGTCGATGTAAAGAGAGGTGCAGTTGGGTGCTATGTATATTGTTGCATACTTGTTAATGAGTTAACAACCCAATGATTTATGCAAACATTCAATTAGTTGATAGCATAAAGTGATAGTTACATATATGTGATATGTAATCGGTATAATTACCTACCTTCATAGCTAAGAATAACTTGATGGCCACAGCCATGGTTGTTCTTATCTATTGTTGGATATCAACCTATTTGGAGATGCTCCTACGATTCCCGAATTGATAAAAAGGGTTATTCAATTCGAAAAATAAATAGGATTTAATGAATGTATATTGATGCATTCTTTATCATTCTTATCACATAAACTCAATTTGTATTTCTAGGATAATCACCTGATCATGTCTTCTCTGAATATGCGTTCCATTTTGGACACCAATAAGTTAACTAAGACAAAAAAGACTGAAAAGGCACCAAAAGGCATTTGCCATCATTGTGGCAAGGAGGGCCACTGGCGAAGAAACTGCAAGGTTTATCTTGAGTCCTTGAAGAGGAAGGCATCCGATGCCCCATCCTCTTCAGGTATCTTCATTATTGAATGTCACTCTATTTCCTCGTACACCTGGGTACTGGATACTAGGTGTAGCTCACATATATGTAATGACATAAAGGGGCTAAGGAATAGAAGAAGACTCGTCAAGGGAGAAGCGAATTTGCGAGTTGGAAATGAAGCAAAGATTGCTGCTATTTCCATCGGAACATATTTGCTAAAGCTCCCTGCTGGACTTGTCTTAGAATTTGATAATTGTTATTTTGTTCCTTCATTAATAAAGAACATTGTATCTATTTCATGCTTGAATGAAAAGGGTTATCATTTAACTTTTAGTAACAATTGTTGTTACATAACATTAAATGGTGTTCTTTATGGGATCGAAACTTTATGCAGTGGTATCTACACGTTAGATTTATCCGGTGACATTTTCAATATCGAAGTTAGCAATAAACGTGCTCGAATATATAATCAAATAGACTCCTATACGTGACATTGTCGTCTTGGCCATATAAGTAAGAAACACATGACCAAATTATACCGATGTGGAATTCTGGAATCATTTGAACCCGGTTCATTTGATACATGCGAATCATGCTTAAAAGACAAGATGACCAAATTACCCTTTTTCGAAAAAGGTAAACCAGTGGGAGAATTGCTTGGACTAATACATACTGATGTATGTGGACCAATGTCAACTCTTGCACAAGGAGGCTATAGATACTTCATTACCTTTATCGATGATCACTCACGATTCGGGTATGTGTTCTTAATGAAACACAAATCTGAAGCTTTTGAGAAATTCAAAGAATTCAGAAGTGAAGTAGAGAAACAGATTGGCAAAAGTATTAAGATACTTCGATCCGATCGGGGTGGTGAATACTTGAGTCAAGAGTTTCAAGATTATCTTAAGAACAATGGGATATTGTCTCAATGGACTCCGCCGCATACACCACAGCATAATGGTGTATCTGAGAGGCATAACCGAACCTTGATGGACATGGTTAGATCTATGATGAATCATGCAACTCTTCCAAAATCCTTTTTTGGGCTATGCGCTTAAGACAACTGTTTACTTGCTAAACAGAGTCCCGACCAAGGTAGTCTCTACTACTCCATGTGAAACGTGGAATAGTAAGAAACCTCATCTCACCTAACGATATGGGGTTGTCCTGCTTATGTGAAGCGGACTATATCAGACAAATTGGATGCTAAGTCTGATAAATGTCTATTTATTGGATACCCTAAGGAAACAAAGGGTTACCAATTCTATCATCCCTTGGAACAAAAGGTGTTTGTTTCAAGGCATGCTGTATTTCTAGAAAAAGAATTTCTTTTACAAGAAAATAGTGGGAGTGGCATTGAACTTAAAGAAGTTCAAGAAACTCCAATAGACATTACAGAGACACCTAGTCTAGACCCATAACCAATAACTCATAATGATGAGCTATCAGTTGAACCTAAAACGACACCACTTCTTCGTAGATCTGATAGGACACGCAATATTCCAGAGAGATACGAATTTCTCGTAAGTGAATCGAACGACATGTTACTCATTAGCGATGATGAACCTATCAGTTATGATAATGTTCTGAAAAGTTCAGAAAAGGACAAATGGCTTGAAGCCATGAAGTTGGAAATGGATTCCATGTACGAAAATCAAGTATGGGACTTGGTTAACCCACCTGAAGGGATTAAGCCCATAGGGTGCAAGTGGGTTTTCAAGAAGAAAACCGACATGGAAGGTAATGTTGTTACCTTTAAGGCTAGATTAGTGGCAAAAGGATATCGTCAGAAACAAGGAATTGATTATGACGAAACCTATTCGCCAGTAGCTATGCTTAAATCCATTCGGATGCTCCTGGCCATAGCAGCTCATTATGATTATGAGATATGGCAAATGGATGTGAAAACAACTTTCCTTAATGGAAACCTGCTTGAGGATGTATACATGATACAACCTGAAGGTTTCACATCGGTTGATAAAACCAAAATATGCAAGCTTCGACGATCCATATATGGACTGAAGCAAGCATCCAAGAGCTGGAACATCCGTTTTGATGAGACAATCAAAGAGTTTGATTTCTCACAAAATCCTAACGAACCCTGTGTGTATAAGAAGGTTAGTGGGAGTGCAGTCGTATTCCTAGTATTATATGTCGATGACATATTGCTTATAGGAAACGATATATCAGTCTTACAGTCGGTTAAAATTTGGTTGTCCAAAACTTTCTCCATGAAAGACCTGGGAGAAGCAACCTATATCCTTGGGATTAGAATCTATAGAGATAGATCAAAACGGTTGCTTGGTCTTTCGCAGTCTACATATATAGACCGAGTGCTAAAAAGGTTTAGCATGTCGGAATCCAAGAAAGGTTACCTTCCCATCAGGCATGGGATCAACCTTTCAAAGTCTATGTGTCCGCGCACAGAAGACGAGAGGATTTGCATGAATAAGATTCCTTATGCATCCGCGATAGGATCTATCATGTATGCTATGTTATGTACTAGGCCCGTTGTATCGTATGCTCTGAGCGTCACAAGCAGATACCAGTCTGATCCAGGAATGGATCATTGGACGGCTGTCAAGACAATCCTTAAGTACTTAAGAAGAACTAAGGATGTGTTCCTAATATATGGAGAAGGTGATATGATATTACGTGGGTATACAGATGCCAGTTTCCAGACAGATAAGGATGACTCCAAATCTCAGTCCGGATACGTATTTATTTTGAATGGAGGCGCAATAAGTTGGAAGAGTTCCAAACAAGACACCGTAGCGGATTCTACCACGGAAGCGGAATATATTGCAGCTTCGGAAGCAGTAAAGGAAGCAGTCTGGATCAAGATGTTTGTCTCAGAACTTGGTGTGGTTCCAACCATTGATGAAGCAGTGCCGGTTTACTGCGACAACAATGGAGCTATTGCACAAGCAAAGGAACCAAGGTCTCATCAGCGATCCAAACATGTTCTTCGCCGCTATCATCTGATCAGAGAGATTATAAGTAGGAATGATATACAAATTGAGAAAATTCCCACTGAAAGGAATTTAGCGGATCCTTTAACTAAGGCCTTACCCCAAAGCAAGTTTGAGGGTCATGTTAGAGCCTGTGGTATTAGATACCGTAGCGATTGACATTAGGCCAAGTGGGAGTTTGTTAGTATTGTGAGAGAAGTGTCCTAAGGCAATCGCCTTATGAATGTAATCATTTATTTTAATAAATGAATATTCACTATTTGAGTATACATGTTTGTGTATTTGATTGAGATTTTAAACTCATTTACTGAATGTCCGTAATACAATTCACAGCATGAGAGAATTTGTGATGAATTCACAACTAGTGATTATCTCTACATGTGCAATTGTGAAGTATTGAAAATGTCCCTAGTCGATGAATTGATAAATGTTGGGGTAATCGACCCTGAGATGATCTGGAGGATCATGATATTTTGATGAGTGGGCAATATGGTTAAGTTAGGATTTGTGTTGTTCTCACATATATACATGAGTGTGCAGGTGTACAGGTATATGTGGATTTGGTTGACGTCTTCAGGTGAAGAATGGCATGGAGGTAAGCTGGAGGCTTACGTGCGTATCCGAGGGACCATTGGATAGTAGAGATGATGAGCCGAGGGACGCGGACTTCGAGGCATACGTGAAGGGTGGCATGGAGGCAAGCTGGAGGCTTGCATGCGCATCCGAGGGACGAGGGCCAAAGATGAAGAGGGCGTGAAGGCAACAGTCAAGACTGCTGGTGGAGAGTCAACTAGGTTGAGAGATGCTGAGTATGAGTGCTTGTACTCAGGGGTTAAGCCGGGAGGGTTTGAGTGCGGAGAGACTTGTACTCGAGAGTGAGACCCTAGGCTTAAGTGTGTACCAGTCGACTGGCCCAGGGGTAGTCGACTAGCATAGGCTTAAACAGGCTGGCAGAATTCGAACGTTATGATGTAACGGTCGAATCTTAGTGGGACTAGTTGACTGCCATTTGGGCAGTCGACTGGTAGCGGCTGTTTCAGATTCGAGCCCTATTTAAAGGGGCTCGTTTTCTACTATTTCTTTTGACAAAACTTGCTTGGATAGGGCATGTTAGTAGTCTTGTGTGCTCAGTAGCTTGCAAAGAATTGTGGAGAGGTTTCTCCACCCACAAGGAGCGACACGTTTCTAGCCGGAGGTTATCCGGGGAGTGATCCGCCGAAGGATTGTTGGATTAGTCACCCGGCCGGGGTGGATACCAACTAAATCTGGTATTGTTAGCATTGTTATTTGTTTTGCATATTATTTCCGCTGCGCTAACATCTGTGTAGAGATCAAAACGATCCGAAAAAGTGCATTCACCCCCCCTCTGCACGCCACATCGATCCTTCAGTTGGTATCAGAGCGAGTACCGCTCTTGATCGGACTAACCACCGAGGGAGCACTTGCTAGAGGAAAAGGGGTCATGGAAGACAAATTTCGTGACGACATCAACTCACCACCATCATACGAGCATGAAAATTTTGAGTATTGGAGAGATAGAATGAAGACGTGGCTCGGGATGGATTGGGGTTGTAGAATGATCATTGAAGACCCATTTGAAATCCCCAAGGACAAGCATGGCAAAAGGCTTCGGCCTAGATATTGGACAAGTGAACAACAAGAACAAGCTAGGGTCAATGAGAAGGTAACAAACATCTTGATTAATATATTACCTAATCATATTTTAAGTGGTGTAGGGAAATATTCAAATGCATGCGAATTATGGAATAAGTTGGAAGAACTTCACAAGCTAAAGTAGTCGAAGCATCTAAAGAAGTAAGTTCAATGGTCCAAGAGGACCAAAATGAGAAATTGCCCATGTCATCAAGTGAGGAACCATTCACCTCATCAAGAGAAGAAGAGGAAGAATTAGTATCAAGGGTTGAGGGGGAGGAGAGACCTTCATCCTCACAAGAGCAAGAAACGACTTCCACCTCCATCAAAGCTAAGTCAAAAGAGCATATTGTATGCTTTGGTTGCAACAAAAAGGGGCACTACAAAGATAAGTGCCCACTAGGTAAAAAGGAGGTAATCTCTAAGCCGAAGTCAATTCCATTTAAATCTAATATGGGTTGTAGGGATAAGGAAGTTCAAAACAAAAGAAAGAGAATTCGGTGTTTCACATGCGGGGAGCTCGGCCATTATCATACAAAATGTCCAAAGAGTAACGAGCTCATGAAGATGGAACACTTTAGGAAATGGGAAAAAGGAGAAAGAAAAAGGAGCACTCATCAAGGGGGAGCGCCAAGGATAAGGAAGGTATTCTCTAACTCTACTTATACTTCAAGTTTTACCATGGATGCTCACAATACTTGCTTGAATGATAAAATTAATAGTAATTGCTTGCCCATGAATGTGTTTGGTTTTAAATATCATGATAGGAATAGAAACAATTTTGTGTGCCAAAACACCAAAAATTTTACAGTTCATGATAAGTCTAGGACCTCTAGAAATAAGGACCAAGGCATAAGTTCTAAGAAAGGGAGAAATGTGTCTAGAAAAATAGGTAGACCTAGAAATGATCAAGCTAGATATAGTGATCCTAAGGTTAGGATGTTAGAAAAGGAAAATCAAGCCTTAAGGGCAAAGCTTGATCAATTAGAAAAGAACTTAGAGAAAGTCATTAAGGGATCCAAGGGATTAAATGTGATACACAAGGATCAACAACCTAGGAATGGTAGGTTAGAATTAGTATACCAACCTAGAAGGGCAAAGGTTGACAAAATGTCATATTCTAAGATGCCATTTGTCTATGATAGAGAAAAGACTAACAATGGTAAGGAAAATCCGTTTAAAGAGAAAAAGAAAGAATTAACCAGGGGCAAAGTTTGGAAAATAAAGAGAGGAGTAGTGGAAGAGTTAAGTAAGGAGGAAATTAGGGCTAGGAGCTCAAAGGAGAGCTCTGGAGGCCAAAATAGGGTCCATGGCCAATGGATCTCAGGTGGATTGCTTTTAGGAGATTAAAAAAGGAGTATAGGGTGTGCCAAGAGGTTTAAAAGGCTAAGGTTAGTCTTAATCCTAGAGAATTGGCACACTAAGGGAAAAATTATAGAGAAAAAGGTGAAATTGGAGGTTCAGTTAAGACAAATCGATTTTAATAATTAACTACCATATAACCTGATGCCATGAACGAATCATGAATAAGTATGGGAAGAAGCATCAAAGTAAGGTCAAAATTAGAACTTTTGGGAAATGTTTCATGATACATTTTAGAGAAACCTTTGAAGTTTGTATCAATCTTGGGTTTCGGAATATTTTTGATTAGAATTATATTTTTCCCAAGTAAATATAGGATCCACAAATGTCCTCGCAAGATTTCAGAATTTATGGGAATTTGTGGAATTAGTTAGGGATTTTTGAAATTTGGGTTGAAATTCTGGAATTCAGATTATCAGAAGCCAGTCGACTGGCTGGAAGCCAGTTGACTGGCAAAGTTCACAGAATGTAATTACGATGCTGCCCAGTCAACTGCCCCAAGGGCAGTCGACTGGGTCGCGGGTTCTATAAAAGAAAAAGCGCGCCGTGGAGAGCCAAATCTAGGGTTTTGGTTGATCTCTCCCGGCGATTTTCACCTCCCTTCAACTCCTCTTGTGTCCTAAGCTTCTCCAAGGCTCTAAAACTCTTCCCTAAGGCCTTCTCTAACTCCGATATACTCCTAGGGTTAGTGGAAAACCCCTCTTCAAGTCAACACACGCGATTTTCAAAAGTCACAATGCAAAGAGCAAAGAGGTATAGTGTTTAAAGTTCATTTCTCCATTTAGGTTTTGCATTGACACTAATATGATGATTTCTGTGTTTTTGTTTGCCATTTTCTCTTGATGGGGGTCACTTTGGTATGCATGCGTGTTTGGTATAATAGGGCTGTGTCTAAGCGACATCGGGGTGAGGGGTCATCTCGGCCAGGTCCCCAAGGTCCAGACGAGTCTAGATTTAGAAGCCTGGAGTGCAAGAAGCGATTTGAGGAAAACGAATTTGTTCAACTACCCTGTCGATATCTCAATAAAGGATACTTTGAGGAGAAAGGGCCTCACATTATTGAGATGATTACCCATTTCGGCATAGAACAACTTGTCTATTGCCAACATGATGTCAATCTTGATCTGTGCAAAGAGTTCTTTGCAAATTTGACTTGTCTTGATCTAGACAATAGAGTGTATGAGTCAAGGGTAGCGGGTGTCACCATTCCTTTCACACCCATGGTTTTAGCCAGTTTCCTAGAATGTAGGGCCTCGAACAATGCCAATACCTACTTTCCAAACATTGTTGAACCACTTGAATTCTCAGGTGTCACCATTGATCAGATTCATGTCCACTACTTCAGGAGACATAGACATGAGTCTGAACGTACTTTTGACGCAAAACCCATGAGTCTATCCAGTCATGTGCTCTACAAGATTGTGGTAGAATGTCTCCTACCCATCGTCACTAAGGGGAGGGCAAGGATTAGGTTGCCTCACTTAGTGATGATGTATGCGCTTGAGCGACGACTGGATATAGATGTGTCCTTGCATGTATTTTCCTCCATCTATCACCTGTCCCAGAGTGTGAATGGGAAGATTTATATGCCTTTTTGTCATATGTTAACTGAGTTCTTCCAACTGCGTTTTGGGATTCGAGTCACTAGTGGTCAGGTTAGACACCTGTCAAAAGACTATGATCAGATTGGCACCCGCCAATTGTCTTTGGCAGGCATTGAGTCTAGACAGGGGGTATTCGTTTGGAGGGAGCGACAGGAAGCTGCTGATGCAGGTGAGGAGCCCGCTGAGCCGATCACACGAGCAGAGTTTACCTGACTCCAGCAGGATGTTCATACTATTCAGGAGGGCGTCCAGAGTCTTCAGCAGGACCAGGCAGCTACTCAGAGGGAGGTACATGGTCTGACAGAGTTTTGCCAGGGGTTTATGACCAGGCAGGATACCATGTACGAGATGCTGCAGCGATGAGATTTATCATATCAGGGTCCTCCTGCTCCTCCACCTCCTCCTTCAGATGGTGATGACCACATGTATTTCTGATCAGCTGATGCAGTTGTTGGGCTGTAGTGTTGAGAGTATCATGTTCTGATGATTTATCATACCTCTCAAACACTTTTATTGATTGATGATTGTACGTATTTGGCTAACTTTCGGCCTTTTTGGCAATAGGAACTATTGGGATGCTTATTTGTCAGCTTATGACCTTATGTATTATGCACTGTCCTTCTGCTATCCTATTAAGATTGTGCCTTGTTTTGATAATGTGCTGGATTTTAAATGCTTGTATTTTGACAAAACATTTTGGTCTCTGTTATGATCATCATATATGAGTGCTCATGATATGTTTAAATTTTATATTGATTATTATCTAATATGGTTTGTTTGAAAATCAAGAGAATGTCATGGTTGGAAAAGATAATCATTAAAACATAAAGGGGTTTTTGTAAAAATAAATACATTTATTTGAAAAAGGGGGAGTTGGGAATCATCTTGAATATCAACTAGAGGTGCTAAAGAATGACAAGTATATGATCCCATCTCTAGAACTCTAGATTGATACAAAGTTGACCTTAATTTGAAAATTTTAAGTTTGTACCAAAAGTCAAGCACGGTTGGTGTTTTTCATGAACCAAAATTTTTCTAGGGTAGGGAATACCTTAACAACCGTGCTTGCAAAGTTGT
>JAGFNQ010003553.1:148755-197281 GCA_024364735.1 Boesenbergia rotunda | reverse complement strand
CGACTTTTCTGAGGCGGTCAGGGCTAGTAGGTTTGATTGGGGTGCTTCCTCTTCTTCTTCTGAGGAAGATTCGTCCCAGGTTGCTTGGAGTGCCTTTTTCCTTCTTGTCTTCTTGGACTCCTTCAGATTTGGACATTCTGTCTTGTAGTGGCCCTTCTTCTTGCACTCGTAGCAGGTTACGTTGGGCTTGTGTTTGTCATTTGCTGGTTCAGCTGGTTCGTCCTTTCTTCGGCTTGTCCTCCGTGTGTTGGCTTGATTTTTCAATTTTTTGTAGTAGCTTCGGGCCAATCGGACCAGCTCAGATTGATCTCTTCTTCATCTTCTGCGTCTGAATCAGAGTTGAGCTCGGGTTCAGGTTGAGGTTTCTTTTTTGTCGCTTTTCCAGTTTTTCCTGCAAAAAAGGCAATACTCTTCTCGGCCATATTGCAGTTAGTCTGCTCATGAAGTTCTAACTCAGAAAATAATTCATCTAATTTAATTTTGGAGAGATCCCTTGAAACCTTGTATGCATCTACCATAGATGCCCACAAGGTATTTCTAGGGAAAGCGTTTAGGGCATACCTTATTAGGTCACGGTTTTCGACCTTGTGACCTATCGTGTGAAGACCGTTCATCAGTTCTTGGATGCGTGCGTGGAGTTGGGCTGCTGTTTCGTTGTCGGCCATCTTGATAGTGTACAATTTGTTCAGGAGCAGATCCCTCTTGCTGATCCTGGTGTCTGACGTTCCTTCGTGTAGCTCAATCAATTTTGCCCACAGCTCCTTGGCACTGTTGAAGGGGCCTACTCGGTTGAGCTCTTCCTTTGTCAGCCCGCATTGTAGGGTTTGTGTTGCTTTTGCATCGGCTTCTATTTTGCGCTTTAGGGTGTTGTCCCACTCCGAGTAGCTTTGAGGTAGTCCTTCGGCGTTTTTGGGGATCTCCAGACCGGACTGGATGATGATCCACATATCCACCTGAGTTTTCAGGTGGACCTCCATTCGACTTTTCCAGTAAGAAAAGTCTTCTCCACTGAAAAGTGGAGGTCTGGCGGTGCTGAATCCCTCTTGCATAGCCATTTAAGCTGAAAAAGAAAACTACTAGAAAAATATCCCAAGACTTGGTCTTGGATTAGTAGTGCGGGATAAGAGAAATAAAATATCGAGGGGTGTTGCACCAACCTCGATTAACGAAAAAATATTTAAAAATTTGAATAAAAATAATAAATAAAATCCGAAAAGAAATTTTCAAACTGGTGGTTGCACCAAGTTTGAACTTCCCCGCTCTGATACCACTTGTTGGATCGAAAGAACCGATAGAGGGGGGGTGAATATCGGAAATCGTTTTTCTTTCGGAAAGCTTAGAGTAAGTACGCAGCGGAAATTAGAAACACAGAGACATAGTCGATTTTACTTGGTTCGGAGCCTGTGTCGACTCCTACTCCAAGGCCCACGGTCGTTGACCGTTTACTTTGGGCAATTCTATATACGGCGCAAAAGAGTTTACAAAATTGATTATAAAAGTAAGTGCAGTAAACTTAAATAGCTCTTTTTACCGACGTCCGAGGAAGATCGACTTTTTCGGAGCAGCAGGACGTCGTCGGCTCGAGTTGGAAGGATTCCGGGGCGAAGCGCGAGAGCAGAAGAGCGTAGAAGCGTTGTTTTGAAGTTGTTCTTGAAGGCTTGGGCATTGGGTGCTATTTATAGTACCTCGGGGCGCCCTGGACGTCGGGGGCGCCCTGCCACGTGTCAAGCGATCCGCATTTAGCTCGGTCAAACGTTATCCCATCTGAATAGGGATAAGTTTGACTCTGGGGGCGCCCTGGTCGCAGAGGGCGCCTTGGCTGACTTCTTCCGCGCAGAAATCTCGGCTGTGGATAAAGATGAAGCTTTGCAGACTTGGGTGCGGGGCGCCCTGGCTGTTGAGGGCGCCCTGGCTGCTGAGGGCGCCCTGCCTAGTAAGCAGCCGAAGCCCTTTTTGCTTCACTTGGTTCTGGTTCACCTTGGGGGCGCCCTGGACACTCAGGGCGCCCTGCTCAGCTGCTGCCTCACTCCTTTGAGGCTCACTGAGTTGCAGACACACGTTCCTTTGGTCCTGCATCCAGGGTTAGTCCAAAACATAATAAAATTTATTATTAGTTTATACAGCCTTAGCTGTCTTGGTTCTGACTTTGGTCTCCAAAATGGAGCCCTAGGTCGAACCGACGTCTACTGTTCCCTCGACGGGGAACGCGTCCTCAACTACTCCTCTCGGGAGAATTTACCTGATGCCAACCGCTCCTTTGGTTGGACTTTTGCCTGACGGTCCTTTGTCAGGTCTTGGATACTGGCAACCCTTCGCCGGCTGCCTAGCAGTCCTTCGCTAGGGCTTGGATACTGGCTGTCCTTCGCCTGGCGCTAGCAGTCCTTCGCTAGGGCTTTACTGGCATTCCTTCGCCAGTGCCTAGCAGTCCTTCGCTAGGGCTTTTGACTCTGGCATTCCTCGCCAGTGCCTAGCAGTCCTTCGCTAGGACTTTGTCTCTGTACACTAGAGTAACTTGTTAGAAACACAAGTAAGACTTAACTTTTGACCTCTGTTGCCATTATCAAAACACAGGTTTGACTTTGGTGCATTCTGCACCAACAGTAGTCAGCCTAGTGGGGACTGACACACATAAACCATGTCATGAACCAAATGGGTATAAGATGGTGAAGGGAATGTGGCACGATTCATTATAGCTGCTGAAGGGTTTCAGAATTTTTTCTGAGGTCAACCGTTGATCTTTCGATTAATTGGGGATCATGATGTACTACTAGGTGCCACTCATGATTGTTCTATAATTGATTAATTATAGACGGCCAACATAAATCGAAAGCCTATTTAGTCACACACACTACGAGTAATCCGAGGGATTTAAAACGAGTTGAAAATTGGATTTTCTAATCAAGAGAGATTATGTTTGGTTGAGCCAAACAATAAGTCGAATCTGAATTTTTCAGAGACGCATCGGAAGCGTAAAATGGCTAAGTCTTTTGAAGACTTAATAGATGAATTAAATAAGTTTAATTCATTGGGGCGTGGCTTGGATGGGCCGGCCAAAGAGGGTCTCCATCCTTTTTGCTTGGCAGGCCACAACAAAGGGAGAGAACCAAGTTTTTAGTTCAATTTATAAAATAAATCAAGTGTGGTTTGTTTTATAAAATTATGGATGATATAAATTTTTATATAATAAACCAAGGTTTGGTATATTTTTCATGGAAATTAAAATGAACCATGGATTGGTTTATTTTATAAAATCAATCATGGATTGATTTTCCATGATAAGGAAATTTATTTCATAGGAGAGAAGAGACTTGATTGATTTTTTATCATGAATTAAAATATGATTTTCACCATGATATAAAATCAAACTTGGCATGATGGAATAAGTTATTCCATATTTGAGAGACTTGATGGTTGAGAGGCCACTATATAAAGGACCCAAGGCAAGGCTTGGGTGATAATCGTAGAGATGAAGGCATAGACTCTCTCCCTCTCTTTCTCTCCTTCTCTTCTCCCCTTCTTGTTGTGTGCCAACCAGCCCCAAGAAGGAGCACCAGCCGACCGCCCCTGCCCTTACCCTGCCGACCACCACCTGCTGCCGGAGAAGGAAGCTCTGGCCATCTCTTGGCCGGAAGAAGGTGCTGCCGGAATTAGAGTTTGCCGCAAGGATCTTTTTGCCGCAAGCCTCTTCTTTTGCTTCGCCGGAATTTTGATTCTGGCCATCCTTTTGTAGTTAGTCTTCCAACTTCTCTCTTGGTTTTTCTCGTCGCGTTCTCGGTGAATCTAGTAATTCTCGAGAACACGAAACTCGTGGCTTTGTGAAGTCATCCCGAAGATACTCGGCGTGGACGTGAATAGAGGCGGAGCTTCCAAGGGACACTTACGGTTGGATCTCGTCCCTTCCTTCGAGTTACGCGAGGTAATATGTAAATTAGTTTATGTTTCTGTAAAATTTTAAATATATGATCATGTCTACACAAGATAAAATTGCATGCTTAGATGTGTGGTTAAATAATTTGAGAAATTATTTATGCTAAACCTTCTGTTGCACGTAATTAATTTTAAAATTATGAACCCGCATCCATGTCAATATGCACCCGATCCCAACAGAAGGAGAAGAGATAAAGATGAAGAGGAGAAGAAGAAGTCACTTCTTCTTCTCCCCTTGCACCACTTCTTTCTTCCTTCTCACTATCGCCGGCGCCAACCCTAGGTGAGGGAAAGAGAGAGAGAGAGGGAGAAAGGCTTAGGGTTTCTTGGGATGTCTTGGGTGATCAATTGGATGACTTGGTCACATGACTCCATGGGTATATATAGGGCTACAATAAGGACCATGAGGAGGAGTTGGGTCTTGGCCACCTAATCGATTAAGGCCTGATCTATTAATGAAGATCCATTCCACTAAAGGATCCTCATTGATCTACCTCACCAACCCCCATATTTAAATATGGGCTCCACCTATTATGAGTACAAATATCTCTCCATGTTTAAAATATCGAATATCCGGTAATTAATTAAATTACTGACAATTTAATTAATTAACATCTAACTCCTTAAGTAGTACCACTCAACTTTATCATCATGTCGGACCATGTCCACCTGCAGGATTTAACATGATGAACCTTATAAGCTCCTCAAGGAGACATCATCAACCCGACTCACCATGACACGGTTTCCTTCTATAATCAACGACACACCATGTAAATAATATTATTTTCCAACTTACCGGGCCTATCGATTTAACCAATAAATTTCGCCCATTGGTAAATCAAAGAAATAAATATTAAATACATGTGCCCGTTATTATATCGGGATTAAGAGCATGCACTCCATAATAACTAAGGTCTGATTCAATTATAAAATCAGTATAAATTGAATCACCTCTATGTCGGTCTTGCTCAATACACACAAAGTGTACTAGTGTTATTCTATGGTCAAGATAAACCAACACCAAATTACACTACAACTATCCCGATGGTTTGTCCAAATCCATCTCGGTTGTGAGCCTCTACTTATACTTTACAAGGAACTAATAACATGATCTTCTGAGCGACACCATACACCATGTTATCTACAATGTAAAGTATCAGACAATATACACATACTAATATAAATATGCAAACAGTGATCTTGTGATTCTCTTTCAAAATGTTGATGTCTATATAAAAGCAAGACTTTTAGTATACATCCTAACAAGCTCCCACTTATGTTGGACCTTGGATGGCTAGAGAGGGGGGGTGAATGTAGCCAGACACCGAAACTTAGCACTTATCATTTTTTCTGCACTTAACTGGTTAGTAGCACAGCGGAAGCTAAAGAAAACAGAGTATGCAGAAGTAAAACCTAGCTAAGCACAAATGCAAAACGCTAACAAGAGGATTTACAAGGTTCAGGGATAACTTGCCTCTACTCCTTGGCGTGCACTTAAGGTGGGCGATCCCTTGATCGTCGGCAGATCAAGCCCCGGTGAACACCGGATAAAATGCAACCTCTTTCTCGATGGAGTAACCTCTCCACAGCGTTTCAAGATGATAAAGAATAAAGTACAGGAAACACATGACAGATCTTACTCAGCACTTAGAACCACAAGAACACAAGCAAGCTTCTCTGAGCTCCACCCAGCGCAGATCTCACGCAAGACTCTCCTCTTCGTGTCTTCTCGCAGATGGACTCAAGCTTCTTGTTTCTCTTCTCCCAAGTGCCCAAGTAACGGAAGGTTGCTTCAACGATCACAGTTGTTTGCTCAAGATGAAAACAGAGTTGTTGCAAGCACACAAGATGTCGAAGAGTAGTATCGTTGAGTTGCTAATGTTGGGACCGGGTGCATGTTGACATGGATGCGGGTTCATAATTTTAAAAATTAATTACGTGCAGCGGAAGGTTTAGCATAAATAATTTCTCTAAATCATTAAACCACACATCTAAGCATGCAATTTTATCTTATGTAGACATGATCATATATTTGAAATTTTGCAGAAACATAAACTAATTTATGTATTACCTCGCGTAACTCGAAGGAAGGGACGAGATCCAACCGTAAGTGTCCCTTGGAAGCTACGCCTCTATTCGCGTCCACGCCGAGTATCTTCGGGATGACTTCGCAAAGCCACGAGTTTCGTGTTCTCGAGAACTACTAGATTCTCCGAGAACGCGACGAGAAAAAACAAGAGAGACTAACCACAAAAGGATGGCCGGAATCAAAATTCCGGTGAAGCAAAAGAAGAGGCTTGCGGCAAAAAGGATCCTTGCGGCAAACTCTAATTCCGGCAGCACCTTCTTCTGGCCAAGAGATGGCCAGAGCTTCCTTCTTCCGCAGCAGGTGGTGGTCGGCAGGAAAAGGGCAGGGGCGGCCGGCTGGTGCTCCTTCTTGGGGCTGGTTGGCGCACGGCAAGAAGGGGAGAAGAGAAGGAGAGAAAGAGAGGGAGAGAGCCTATGCCTTCATCTCTTCGATTATTACCCATGCCTTGCCTTGGGTCCTTTATATAGTGGCCTCTCAACCATCAAGCCTCTCAAATATGGAATAACTTATTCCATCATGCCAAGTTTGATTTTATATCATGGTTAAAATCATATTTTAATTCATGATAAAAAATCAATCAAGTCACTTCTCTCCTATGGAATAAATTTCCTTATCATGGTAAATCAATCGATGATTGATTTTATAAAATAAACCAATCCATGGTTCATTTTAATTTCCTTGAAAAATAAACCAAACCTTAGTTTATTATATAAAAATTTATATCATCCATAATTTTATAAAACAAACCACACTTGGTTTATTTTATAAATTGAACCAAAAACTTCGTTCTCTCCCTTTGTTATGGCCGACCAAGCAAAGAGGATGGAGGCCCTCTTTGGCCGGCCCATCCAAGCCAAGCCCCAATGAATTAAACTTATTTAATTCATTTATTAAGTCTTCAAAAGACTTAGCCATTTTACGCTTCCGATGCGTCTCTGAAAAATTCAGATTCAACTTATCGTTTGGCTCAACCAAACTTAATCTCTCTTGATTGGAAAAATCTAATTTTCAACTCATTTTAAATCCCTCGGATTACTCGTAGTGCATGTGACTAAATAGGCTTTTGATTTATATTGGCCGTCTATAATTAATCAATTATAGAACGATCATGAGTGGCACCTAGTAGTACATCATGATCCCCAATTAATCGAAAGATCAATGGTTGACCTCAGAAACAATTCTGAAACATTCAGTAGCTATAATGAATCGTGCCCCATTCCCTTCACCATCTTATACCCACTTGGTTCATGACATGGTCTATGTGTGTTAGTCCCCACTAGGCTGACTACGTCACACCTAGCCCAAGTAACGTTTTCTTGTCCTACGGATTCTAATTACTCTCATGTATTTAAGAGATTCATACTCTGAACATGTCATGCTCTGGCCAGAGGCTTCGAGTAACAATCCGACGATAGGCCTCGGGTATACATCTCCTCGCAAGGAGTGGTGAATCCTTTGTAGGCTGTTCAAACATCTTCGGGCACTTCGGCTTATACCCAATCATCCTGGGTCCACACCTCCTTGGAGATGCTTGCTTAAGATGTCAGAGTATAAGTCTCCATGACCAAGATGACTTGAACACCGCAAGTCAAAGGAACATCGCACTTAAGATGCAGTAAGAACTTCACTGACATATCTATATGTAGACTACCATATGAAGTTTTACAACCAGTCACTTCAATGAACTAGTTCCCTTAACTAGCATTCATGTTTATCTCCGGACATCTCAATGTCACCAGCCAGTGAGAATCAACTGATTAGAGAATAACTCATGCTAGTCTCAACAGAATTGATAGTGTCCGTATTTATCAATTCATCGACTAGGGACAATTTCAATACTTCACAATTGCACATGTAGAGATTATCACTAGTTGTGAATTCATCACAAATTCTCTCATGCTGTGAATTGTATTGCGGACATTCAGTAAATGAGTTTAAGATCTCAATCAAATACACAAACATGTATACTCAAATAGTGAATATTCATTTATTAAAATAAATGATTACAATCATAAGGCGATTGCCTTAGGACACTTCTCTCATATAACTAACAAACTCCCACTTGGCCTAATGCCGATCGCTACGGTACCCAATACCACATGCTCTAACTTGACCCTCAAACTTGCTTTGAGGCAAGGCCTTAGTTAAAGGATCCGCTAAATTCCTTTCACTGGGAATTTTCTCAATTTGTATATCATTCCTACTTATAATCTCTCTAATCAGATGATAGCGGCGAAGCACATGTTTGGATCGCTGATTAGACTTTGGTTCCTTCGCTTGTGGAATAGCTCCATTGTTGTCACAGTAAACCAGTATTGCATCATCAATGGTTGGAACCACACCAAGTTCTGAGACAAGCTTCTTGATCCAGACTGCTTCCTTTGCTGCTTCCGAAGCTGCAATATATTTCGCTTCCATGGTAGAATCCGCTACGGTGTCTTGCTTGGAACTCTTCCAACATATTGCGCCTCTATTCAAAATAAATACGTATCCGGGCTGAGATTTGGAGTCATCCTTATCTGTCTGGAAACTGGCATCTGTATACCCACGTATTACCATATCACTTTCTCCATATATTAGGAACACATCCTTAGTGTTTCTTAAGTACTTGAGGATTGTCTTGACAGCCGCCCAATGATCCATTCCTAGATCAGACTGGTATCTGCTTGTGACGCTCAGAGCATACGATACATCGGGCCTAGTACATAACATAGCATACATGATAGATCCTATCGCGGATGCATAAGGAATCTTATTCATGCAAATACTCTCGTCTTCTGTGCGCGGACACATAGACTTCGAAAGGTTGATCCCATGCTTGATGGGAATGTAACCTTTCTTAGATTCTGACATGCTAAACATTTCTAGCACTCGGTCTATATATGTAGACTACGAAAGACCAAGCAACCGTTTTGATCTATCTCTATAGATTCTAATCCCAAGGATATAGGTTGCTTCTCCCAGGTCTTTCATGGTGAAAGTTTTGGACAACCAAATTTTAACTGACTGTAAGACTGATATATCATTTCCTATAAGTAATATGTCATCGACGTATAACACTAGGAATACGACTGCACTCCCACTAACCTTCTTGTACACACAAGGTTCGTCAGGATTTTGTGAGAAATCAAACTCTTTGATTGTCTCATCAAAACGGATGTTCCATCTCCTGGATTCTTGCTTTAGTCCATATATGGATCGTCGAAGCTTGCATACTTTGGTTTTATTAACCGATGTGAAACCTTCAGGTTGTATCATGTATACATCCTCAAGCAGGTTTCCATTAAGGAAAGTTATTTTCACATCCATTTGCCATATCTTATAATCATAATGAGCTTCTATGGCCAGGAGCATCCGAATGGATTTATGCATAGCTACTGGCGAATAGGTTTCGTCATAATCAATTCCTTGTTTCTGACGATATCCTTTTGCCACTAATCTATCCTTAAAGGTAACAACATTACCTTCCATGTCAGTTTTCTTCTTGAAAACCCACTTGCACCCTATGGGCTTAATCCCTTTAGGTGGGTTAACCAAGTCCCATACTTGATTTTTGTACATGGAATCCATTTCCGACTTCATGGCTTCAAGCCATTTATCCCTTTCTGAATTTTTCAGAACATCTTCATAACTGATAGGTTCGTCATCGTTAATGAGTAACACGTCGTTTGATTCACTTATGAGAAATCTGTATCTCTCTGGAATATTGCGTGTCCTATCAGACCTACGAAGAAGTGGTGTTGTTTTAGGTTCAATTGATAGCTCATCATTATGAGTTATTGGTTGTGGGTCTAAACTAGGTGTCTCTGTAATGTCTATTGGAGTTTCTTGAACTTCTTCAAGTTCAATGCTACTCCCACTGTTTTCTTGTAAAAGAAATTCTTTTTCTAGAAATACAGCATGCCTTGAAACAAACACCTTTTGTTCCAAGGTATGATAGAATTGGTATCCTTTCGTTTCCTTAGGGTATCCAATAAATAGACATTTATCAGACTTAGCATCCAATTTGTCTGATACAGTCTACTTTACATAAGCAGGACAACCCCATATCTTTAGGTGAGATAAATGTAGTTTCTTACTATTCCACGTCTCATATGGAGTAGTAGAGACTACCTTGGTTGGGATTCTGTTTAGTAAGTAAACAGCTGTCTTAAGCGCATAGCCCCAAAAGGATTTTGGAAGAGTTGCATGATTCATCATAGATCTAACCATGTCCATCAAGGTTCGGTTACGCCTCTCAGATACACCATTATGCTGTGGTGTATATGGCGGAGTCCATTAAGACAATATCCCATTGTCCCTAAGATAATCTTGAAACTCTTGACTTAAGTATTCACCACCCCGATCGGATCGAAGTATCTTAATACATTTGCCAAGCTGTTTCTCTACTTCACTTCTGAACCTTTTGAATTTCTCAAAAGCTTCATATTTGTGTTTCATTAAGAACACATACCCGAATCATGAGTGATCATCGATAAAGGTAATGAAGTAGCTATAACCTCCTTGTGCAAGAGTTGACATTGGTCCACATACATCAGTATGTATTAGACCAAGCAATTCTCCCACTGGTTTACCTTTTCCGAAAAAGGGTAATTTGGTCATCTTGCCTTTTAAGCATGATTCGCATGTATCAAATGAATCGGGTTCAAATGATTCCAGAATTCCACATCGGTGTAATTTGGTCATGCGTTTCTTACTTACATGGCCAAGACGACAATGCGACATATAGGAGTCTATTGGATTATCTATTTGAGCACGTTTGTTGCTAACTTCGATATTGAAAACGCCACCGGATAAATCTAACGTGTAGATACCATTGCATAAAGTTCCCGTCCTATAAAGAACACCATTTGAAGTTATGTAACAGCAATTGTTACTAAAAGTTAAATGATAACCCTTTTCATTTAAGCATGAAATAGATACAATGTTCTTTATTAACGAAGGAACAAAATAACAATTATTCAATTCTAAGACAAGTCCAGTAAGGAGCTTTAGAAAATATGTTCCGATGGCATCAGCAGCAATCTTTGCTCCATTTCCAACTCGCAAATTCACTTCTCCCTTGACGAGTCTTCTTCTATTCCTTAGCCCCTGTATGTCATTACATATATGTGAGCTACACCCAGTATCAAGTACCCAGGTGTCCGAGGAAATAGAGTGACATTCAATAACGAAGATACCTGAAGAGGATGGGGCATCGGATGCCTTCTTCTTCAGGGACTCAAGATAAACCTTGCAGTTTCTTCGCCAGTGGCCCTCCTTACCGCAGTGATGGCAAGTGCCTTTTGGTGTCTTTTCAATATTTTTGGCCTTTTTCTTCCTTCCCTTATTTTGTTCTTTGGGCTTCCTCTTAGAGCCTTTCTTTAAGGAACCAACTAACAATACCGTCTTCTGATCCTGCTTTACAGAAGGCTCTACAGTCTTCAGCAGGTTAAGCAACTCAAAAATGGTAGTCTCCAGTTTGTTCATCCGATAGTTCATCACAAACTGTGAGTAACTCTTGGGCAAACAATGTAGAATTAAGTCAATACATAGTTCATGATCCATTCCAAATCCGAGTGTGCCTAGTCACTCAATGTACCCCAACATCTTCAACACAAACTATGAAACAGAAGTGCCTTCCTGCATCTTAGAGGTGAAGAGGAGTCTAGAGACCTCAAACCTTTCGGATCTCGCCTGCTCGTCAAACAGCTCATGAAGATGGAAGACGATGGTATGAGCATCCATATGCTCATGCTGCTTGTGTAGCTCAGGTACCATAGCGGCCAACATGATGCAACTCACAAGTTCAGAATCGGCCATATGTTTCTGATAGGCCACTAACTGGTCTGGACTTGCATCTTCAGGAGGATGGTTGGGAAGTTGTTCTTCAAGGACATAAGTGTTGGGGCAATCGGCCCTGAGATGATCTGGAGGATCATGATATTTTGATGAGTGGGCAATATGGTTAAGTTAGGATTTGTGTTGTTCTCACATATATACATGAGTGTGCAGGTGTATAGGTATATGTGGACTTGGTTGACGTCTTCAGGTGAAGGATGGCATGGAGGTAAGCTGGAGGCTTACGTGCGTATCCGAGGGACCATTGGATAGCAGAGATGATGAGCCGAGGGACGCGGATTTCAAGGCGTACGTGAAGGGTGGCATGGAGGCAAGCTGGAGGCTTGCGTGCGCATCCGAGGGACGAGGGCCAAAGATGAAGAGGGCGTGAAGGCAACAGTCAAGACTGCTGGTGGAGAGTCAACTAGGTTGAGAGAGGCTGAGTATGAGTGCTTGTACTCAAGGGTTAAGCCGGGAGGGTTTGAGTGCAGAGAGACTTGTACTCAGGAGTGAGACCCTAGGCTTAAGTGTGTACCAGTCGACTGGCCCAGGGGCAGTCGACTGGCATAGGCTGAAACAGGCTGGCAGAATTCGAACGTTATGATGTAACGGTCGAATATGAGTGGGACCAGTTGACTGCCATTTGGGCAGTCGACTGGTAGCGGCTGTTTCAGATTCGAGCCCTATTTATAGGGGCTCGTTTTCTACTATTGTTCTTGACGAAACCTGCTTGGGTAAAGCCGGTTAGTAGTCTACTGTGTTCACATCCAAGGTGTTGTGGTGAGGTTTCTCCACCCACAAAGAGCGACACGTGATAGCCGGAGGTTATCCGGGGAGTGATCCACCGACAGATTGTTGGATTAGTCACCCGGCCGGGGTGGATACCAACTAAATCTGGTATTGTTAGCATTGTTATTTATTTTGCATATTATTTCCGCTGCGCTAACATCTGTGTAGAGATCAAAACGATCCGAAAAAGTGCATTCACCCTCCCTTTGCACGCCACATCGATCCTTCAGTTGGTATCAGAGCGAGTATCACTCTTGATCGGACTAACCGCCGAGGGAGCACTTGCTAGAGGAAAAGGGGTCATGGAAGACAAATTTGGTGATGACATTAACTCACCACCATCATACGAGCATGAAAATTTTGAGTATTGGAGAGATAGAATGAAGACGTGGCTCGGGATGGATTGGGGTTGTAGAATGATCATTGAAGACCGATTTGAAATTCCCAAGGACAAGCATGGCAAATGGCTTCGGCCTAGATATTGGACAAGTGGACAACAAGAACAAGCTAGGGTCAATGAGAAGGTAACAAACATCTTGATTAATATATTGCCTAATCATATTTTAAGTGGTGTAGGGAAATATTCAAATGCATGCGAATTGTGGAATAAGTTGGAAGAACTTCACAAGAACCCCTCACAAGCTAAAGTAGTCGAAGCATCTAAAGAAGTAAGTTCAATGGTCCAAGAGGACCAAAATGAGAAATTGCCCATGTCATCAAGTGAGAGACCTTCATCCTCACAAGAGTAAGAAACGACTTCCACCTCGATCAAAGCTAAGTCAAAAGAGCATATTGTATGCTTTGGTTGCAACAAAAAGGGGCACTACAAAGATAAGTGCCCACTAGGTAAAAAGGAGGTAATCTCTAAGCTGAAGTCAATTCCATTTAAATCTAATATGGGTTGTAGGGATAAGGAAGTTCAAAACAAAAGAAAGAGAATTCGGTGTTTCACATGCGGGGAGCTCGGCCATTATCATACAAAATGTCCAAAGAGTAACGAGCTCATGAAGATGGAGCACTTTAGGAAATGGGAAAAAGGAGAAAGAAAGAGGAGCACTCATCAAGGGGGAGCGCCAAGGATAAGGAAGGTATTCTCTAACTCTACTTATACTTCAAATTTTACCATGGATGCTCACAATACTTGCTTGAATGATAGAATTAATAGTAATTGCTTGCCCATGAATGTGTTTGGTTTTAAATATCATGATAGGAATAGAAACAATTTTGTGTGTCAAAACACCAAAAATTTTACAGTTCATGATAAGTCTAGGAACTCTAGAAATAAGGACCAAGGCATAAGTTCTAAGAAAGGGAGAAATGTGTCTAGAAAAATAGGTAGACCTAGAAATGATCAAACTAGATATAGTGATCCTAAGGTTAGGATGTTAGAAAAGGAAAATCAAGCCTTAAGGGCAAAGCTTGATCAATTAGAAAAGAACTTAGAGAAAGTCATTAAGGGATCTAAGGGATTAAATGTGATACACAAGGATCAACAACCTAGGAATGGTAGGTTAGAATTAGTATACCAACCTAGAAGGGCAAAGGTTGACAAAATGTCATATTCTAAGATGCCATTTGTCTATGATAGAGAAAAGACTAACAATGGTAAGGAAAATCCGTTTAAAGAGAAAAAGAAAGAATTAACCAGGGGCAAAGTTTGGAAAATAAAGAGAGGAGCAGTGGAAGAGTTAAGTAAGTAGGAAATTAGGGCTAGGAGCTCAAAGGAGAGCTCTGGAAGCCAAAATGGGGTCCATGGCCAATGGATCTCAGGTGGATTGCTTTTAGGAGATTAAAAAGGAGTATAGGGTGTGCCAAGAGGTTTAAAAGGCTAAGGTTAGTCTTAATCCTAGAGAATTGGCACACTAAAGAAAAAATTATAGAGAAAAAGGTGAAATTGGAGGTTCAGTTAAGACAAATCGATTTTAATAACTAACTACCATATAACTTGATGCCATGAACGAATCATGAATAAGTATGGGAAGAAGCATCAAGGTAAGGTCAAAATTAGAACTTTTGGTAAAGGTTTCATGATACATTTTAGAGAAACCTTTGAAGTTTGTATCAATCTTGGGTTTCGGAATATTTTTGATTAGAATTATATTTTCCCAGGTAAATATAGGATCCACAAATGTCCTCGCAAGATTTCAGAATTTATGGGAATTTGTGGAATTAGTTAGGGATTTCTGAAATTCGGGCTGAAATTCTGGAATTCAGATTATCAGAAGCCAGTCGACTGGCTGGAAGCCAGTTGACTGGCAAAGTTCACAGAATGTAATTACGATGCTGCCCAGTCAACTGCCCCAGGGGCAGTCGACTGGGTCGCGGGTTCTATAAAAGAAAAAGCGCGCCGTGGAGAGCCAAACCTAGGGTTTTGGTTGATCTCTCCCGGCGATTTTCACCTCCCTTCAACTCCTCTTGTGTCCTAAGCTCCTCCAAGGCTCTAAAACTCTTCCCTAAGGCCTCCTCTAACTCTGATCTACTTCTAGGGTTAGTGAAAAACCCCTTTTCAAGTCAACACACGCGATTTTCAAAAGTCACAATGCAAAGAGCAAAGAGGTATAGTGTTTTAAAGTTCATTTCTCCGTTTAGGCTTTGCATTGACACTAATATGATGATTTCTGTGTATTTGTTTGCCATTTTCTCTTGATGGGGGTCACTTTGGTATGCATGCATGTGTTTGGTATAATAGGGCCGTGTCTAAGCGACATCGGGGTGAGGGGTCATCTCGGCCAGGTCCCCAAGGTCCAGACGAGTCTAGATTTAGAAGCCTGGAGTGCAAGAAGCGATTTGAGGAAAACGAATTTGTTCAACTACCCTGTCGATATCTCAATAAAAGATACTTTGAGGAGAAGGGGCCTCACATTATTGAGATGATTATCCATTTCGGCATAGAACAACTTGTCTATTGCCAACATGATGTCAATCTTGATCTGTGCAAAGAGTTCTTTGCAAATTTGACTTGTCTTGATCTAGACAATAGAGTGTATGAGTCAAGGGTAGCGGGTGTCACCATTCCTTTCACACCCATGGTTTTAGCCAGTTTCCTAGAATGTAGGGCCTCGAACAATGCCAATACCTACTTTCCAAACATTGTTGAACCACTTGAATTCCCAGGTGTCACCATTGATCAGATTCATGTCCACTACTTCAGGAGACATAGACATGAGTCTAAACGTACTTTTGACGCAAAACCCATGAGTCCATCCAGTCATGTGCTCTACAAGATTGTGGTAGAATGTCTCCTACCCATCGTCACTAAGGGGAGGGCAAGGATTAGGTTGCCTCACTTAGTGATGATGTATGCGCTTGAGCGACGACTGGATATAGATGTGTCCTTGCATGTATTTGCCTCCATCTGTCACCTGTCCCAGAGTGTGAATGGGAAGATTTATATGCCTTTTTGTCATATGTTAACTGAGTTCTTCCAACTGTGTTTTGGGATTCGAGTCACTAGTAGTCAGGTTAGACACCTGTCAAAAGACTATGATCAGATTGGCACCCGCCAATTGTCTTTGGCAGGCATTGAGTCTAGACAGGGGGTATTCGTTTGGAGGGAGCGACAGGAAGCTGCTGATGCAGGTGAGGAGCCCGCTGAGCCGATCACACGAGCAGAGTTTACCCGACTCCAGCAGGATGTTCATACTATTCAGGAGGGCGTCCAGAGTCTTCAGCAGGACCAGGCAGCTACTCAGAGGGAGGTACATGGTCTGACAGAGTTTTGCCAGGGGTTTATGACCAGGCAGGATACCATGTACGAGATGCTGCAACGATGGGATTTATTATATCAGGGTCCTCCTGCTCCTCCACCTCCTCCTCCAGATGGTGATGACCACATGTATTTCTGATCAGCTGATGCAGTTGTTGGGCTGTAGTGTTGAGAGTATCATGTTCTGATGATTTATCATACCTCTCAAACACTTTTATTGATTGATGATTGTACGTATTTGGCTAACTTTCCGCCTTTTTGGCCATAGGAACTATTGGGATGCTTATTTGTCAGCTTATGACCTTATGTATTATGCACTGTCCTTCTGCTATCCAATTAAGATTGTGCCTTGTTTTGATAATGTGTTGGATTTTAAATGCTTGTATTTTGACAAAACATTTTGGTCTCGGTTATGATCATCATATATGAGTGCTCATGATATGTTTAAATTTTATATTGATTATTATCTAATATGGTTTGTTTGAAAATCAAGAGAATGTCATGGTTGGAAAAGATAATCATTAAAACATAAATACATTTATTTGAAAAAGGGGGAGTTGGGAATCATCTTGAATATCAACTAGAGGTGCTAAAGAATGACAAGTATATGATCCCATCTCTAGAACTCTAGATTGATACAAAGTTGACCTTAATTTGAAATTTTTAAGTTTGTACCAAAAGTCAAGCACAGTTGGTGTTTTTCATGAACCAAAATTTTTCTAGGGTAGGGAATACCTTAACAACCGTGCTTGCAAAGTTTCACATTTTTCCATATTTTCTGGAATTTTTTATTCATTTCTGAATTTCGTCTAAAATTCTGAAATCTGTCGTATCAGTCGACTGGCCTGGGGGCAGTCGACTGGTAGTATGGACAGATTGGGTTTGCGAGAGTTCTGAAAGGTTTTTCAGAAATAGGAGTAAATTGTATTTGGCTTCAAGGGTTGGGTTGCTTGGGGCACTCATTTTGATGGTGTCAAAGGGGGAGAATTTGAATTTTAAGTTAGGTTTGGGTTAAAAAATTAACTTAGGCTTGATTGTGACTATAGAGTTAAGTTGCGAGAATTTAACTCTAACTTGGGATTAGCAATAAGGGTTGAAATTTGGGAGAAAAGCATAGGTTAAGGGGGAGGGTGCCTCTTCTGTGTTATGCTTGAATTTCAATTACTTTTGCTATTATTATTGCTATATGTTTACCTAACTTAACATATTGCCACACATCAAAAAGGGGGAGATTGTTGGGGCAATCGGCCCTGAGATGATCTGGAGGATCATGATATTTTGATGAGTGGGCAATATGGTTATGTTAGGATTTTGTTGTTCTCACATATATACATGAGTGTGCAGGTGTACAGGTATATGTAGACTTGGTTGACGTCTTCAGGTGAAGGATGGCATGGAGGTAAGCTGGAGGCTTACGTGCGTATCCGAGGGACCATTGGATAGCAGAGATGATGAGCCGAGGGACACGGACTTCGAGGCGTACGTGAAGGGTGACATGGAGGCAAGCTGGAGGCTTGCGTGCGCATCCGAGGGACGAGGGCCAAAGATGAAGAGGGCGTGAAGGCAACAGTCAAGACTGCTGGTGGAGAGTCAACTAGGTTAAGAGAGGCTGAGTATGAGTGCTTGTACTCAGGGGTTAAGCCGGGAGGGTTTGAGTGCGGAGAGACTTGTACTCGGGAGTGAGACCCTAGGCTTAAGTGTGTACCAGTCGACTGGCCTAGGGGCAGTCGACTGGCATAGGCTGAAACAGGCTGGCAGAATTCGAACGTTATGATGTAACGGTCGAATCTGAGTGGGACCAGTTGACTGCCATTTGGGCAGTCGACTGGTAGCGACTGTTTCAGATTCGAGCCCTATTTATAGGGGCTCGTTTTCTACTATTGTTCTTGACGAAACCTGCTTGGGTAAAGCCGGTTAGTAGTCTACTGTGTTCACATCCAAGGTGTTGTGGTGAGGTTTCTCCACCCACAAAGAGCGACACGTGATAGCCGGAGGTTATCCGGGGAGTGATCCACCGACGGATTGTTGGATTAGTCACCCGGCCGGGGTGGATACCAACTAAATCTGGTATTGTTAGCATTGTTATTTATTTTGCATATTATTTCCGCTGCGCTAACATCTGTGTAGAGATCAAAACGATCCGAAAAAGTGCATTCACCCCCCCTTTGCACGCCACATCGATCCTTCAATAAGCAAGCTTTTCTGCCTTGAGGACTATCCTCAGGTTTCGAAGCCAGTCCATGAAGTTTGGCCCAGTCAGCTTATTGGTGTCCAAAATGGAACGCAAATTCAGAGAAGATATGATCAGGTGATTATCCTAGAAGTACAAATTAAGGTTATGTGATGAGAATGATAATGAATGCATCAATATACATTAATTAAATCCTATTTATTTTTCGAATTGAATAACCCTTTTTATCAATTCAGGAGATCGTAGGAACATCTCCAAATAAGTTGATATCCAACCATAGATAAGAACAACCATGGCTAGAGTCCATCAAGTTATTCATAGCTATGAAGGTAGGTAATTATACCGATTACATATTATACATATGTAACTATCACATTATGCTATCAACTAATTGAATGTTTGCATAAATCATTGGGTTGTTAACTCATTAACAAGTATGCAACAATATACATAGCACCCAACTACACCTCTCTTTACATCGACCTTGGCTGTGGCACAACAAATCGATGCTCCAAGCTTAAGGCTGACCCATTAATCAAGAAATAGTTTTAATATGGTTGGAGCTCATTCAACCATTTAGTCAGGCTTGGATGTGTCCAACAACCAAAACTAAGGATTGACCTCTGACTCCAACTATATTAATCATAAACTAATTCCATGGTTTGAACATGTTAAGGTTCAAGCCAGGCATGAATGTGTCCATCAACCCAAACGAGAAATAAAACTCCGATTCTAACCATATTAATGGAAGGTGTTGGCCTTAATATTTTGTAAAGGGTTTTGGGTCTCATCCTTTTCTTTTATGCACATTCATGACATATAATTATGTCATGTTCTAACGATTTCCTTAATAAAGTATGTATGTGACTTAATTTATCAAGACTCATTAATTGAATTAGGAACCGAATTTCCTAATTCTAATTTCATACTTTATTCAATGAATTGTTTTGGGAAACAATTTTCTGAATTATCATAATCAATTTGGGAAATAATATGTTTAAGATTTTGATTTCTCTAAATCAAATCTTATTAAATTAAGAGATAGATTCCCTTAATTCAACCACATATTATTTTCATGAAAATCTTATTTAAGGAAATATACTCTATAGGAAATAATTTTCCTAATTAATTTTAGAGACAATAATATGTAAGAGCATCACCTAATAAATCAAATAAGGAAATTATTATTTGAGAATCACCTCAAAAATTTCCAAGATTTGATCACATATTTTATTTATGGAAAATTAATATCAATAACTTAATTAAGACAGCTCCCCGAGGCTCAATCCAAATTAAACATTTGATAGCTTAAATTCAATTTAGGAAATTTAATTATAACAACTAACTTTAAATTGGACGGCTCCCCGAGGCTCAATCCAAAATAATGAATTTTGTAAATAATTTAATTTCCAATTATAAATTTAAATACCAATTAATATTCCCATAATTTGTCTAGACTTTCTTGAAAGAAAGTGCCCAAAATTGCGATCTTTCCATAAATGGAAAGTTTCCAAAAATAAAAGGTTTTCAGAATAATTGTAAGTTTCTTGTACAAAGAAAACATACGTTTTTCCAAAATTAGAAAATTTCCAAAATAGGATATTTCCAAAATTGGAAAGTTTCCAAAAATGGAAAGTTTTCACAATTATCATAAAATTTCAGAAACAAAGATATTTCAAAAGTTTGTAAAATTTCATGAGGATTTGCAAACTTTGAAATTCCGAAATCGAAAATTTATCATAATTGAAAATTTTCCAAAATTGAGATCATGATAAAGCTTTCCGCAAAACAATTATATGATTATGTCGAACACAAACCTCGCTCTGATACCACTGTTGGGACCGGGTGCATGTTGACATGGATGCGAGTTCGTAATTTTAAAAATTAATTACGTGCAGCGGAAGGTTTAGTATAAATAATTTCTCTAAATCATTTAACCACACATCTAAGCATGCAATTTTATCTTGTGTAGACATGATCATATATTTGAAATTTTGTAGATACATAAACTAATTTACGTATTACCTCGCGTAACTCGAAGGAAGGGACGAGATCCAACCGTAAGCGTCCCTTGGAAGCTCCGCTTCTATTCGCGTCCACGCCGAGTATCTTCGGGATGACTTCGGAAAGCCACGAGTTTCGTGTTCTCGAGAACTACTAGATTCTCTGAGAACGCGACAAGAAAATCCAAGAGAGAAGTCGGAAGACTAACCACAAAAGGATGGCCGGAATCAAAATTCCGACGAAGCAAAAGAAGAGGCTTGCGGCAAAAAGATCCTTGCGGCAAACTCTAATTCCGGTAGCACCTTCTTCCGGCCAAGAGATGGCCGGAGCTTCCTTCTCTGGCAGCAGGAGGTGGTAGGCAGGGAAAGGGCAGGGGCGGCCGGCTGGTGCTCCTTCTTGGGGCTGGTTGGCGCATGGCAAGAAGGGGAGAAGAGAAGGAGAGAAAGAGAGGGAGAGAGCCTATGCCTTCATCTCATCGATTATTACCCAAGCCTTACATTGGGTCCTTTATATAGTGGCCTCTCAACCATCAAGCCTCTCAAATATGGAATAACTTATTCCATCATGCCAAGTTTAATTTTATCTCTCATATGGAATAAATTTCCTTATCATGGTAAATCAATCCATGATTGATTTTATAAAATAAAACAATCCATGGTTCATTTTAATTTCCATGAAAAATAAACCAAACCTTGGTTTATTATATAAAAATTTATATCATCCATAATTTTATAAAACAAACCACACTTGGTTTATTTTATAAATTGAACTAAAAACTTGGTTCTCTCCCTTTGTTGTGGCCGGCCAAGCAAAGAGGATGGAGGCCCTCTTTGGCTGGCCCATCCAAGCCAAGCCCCAATGAATTAAACTTATTTAATTCATCTATTAAGTCTTCAAAAGACTTAGCCATTTTACGCTTCCGATGCGTCTCTGAAAAATTCAGATTCGACTTATCGTTTGGCTCAACCAAACTTAATCTCTCTTGATTGGAAAATCCAATTTTCAACTCGTTTTAAATCCCTCGGATTACTCGTAGTGCGTGTGACTAAATAGGCTTTCGATTTATGTTGGCCGTCTATAATTAATCAATTATAGAACGATCATGAGTGACACCTAGTAGTATATCATGATACCCAATTAATCGAAAGATCAACGGTTGACCTCAGAAACAATTCTAAAACCCTTCAGCAGCTATAATGAATCGTGCCCCATTCCCTTCAGCATCTTATACCCACTTGGTTCAAGACATGGTCTATGTGTGTTAGTCCCCACTAGGCTGACTACGTCACACCTAGCCCAAGTAACGTTTTCTCGTACTATGGATTCTAATTACTTTCATGTATTTAAGAGATTTATACTCTGAACATGTCATGCTCTGGCCAGAGGCTTCGAGTAACAATCCGACGATAGGCCTCGGGTGTACATCTCCTCACAAGGAGTGGTGAATCCTTTGTAGGCTGTTCAAACATCTTCGGGCACTTCGGCTTATACCCAATCATCCTGGGTCCACACCTCCTTGGAGATGCTTGCTTAAGATGTCAAAGTATAAGTCTCCATGACCAAGATGACTTGAACACCGCAAGTCAAAGGAACATCGCACTTAAGATGCAGTAAGAACTTCACTGACATATCTATATGTAGACTACCATATGAAGTTATACAGTCAGTCACTCCGATGAACTAGTTCCCTTAACTAGCATTCATGTTTATCTTCGGACATCTCAATGTCACCAGCCAGTGAGAATCAGCTGATTAGAGAATAACCCATGCTAGTCTCAACAGAATTGATAGTGTCTGTATTTATCAATTCATCGACTAGGGACAATTTCAATACTTCACAATTGCACATGTAGAGATTATCACTAGTTGTGAATTCATCACAAATTCTCTCATGCTGTGAATTGTATTGCGGACATTCAGTAAATGAGTTTAAGATCTCAATCAAATACACAAACATGTATACTCAAATAGTGAATATTCATTTATTAAAATAAATGATTACAATCATAAGGCGATTGCCTTAGGACACTTCTCTCATATCACTGACAGCTAAGACTCCTTCGCCACCAAGCGCTTAAGTCCCAGCTCACCGATCACCAGGTCACCACCTCACTGCAGCCTCCAGCTACTCACCTGCCAACGCCAGCTACCACTGAGCTCTCCCTGAGCTTCCCTCAGCCAAGCTCCAGTCAGCAGCTCCAATCAGTAGCTCCAGCCGTTACAACCTGAGATGGCAAATGGACAAACCTGCTCCAAGGAAAGGCCTCCATTGACTCTCCTTGAGTGTTTGAATCCATCCCTGTCACCTGCACACTCAATCAGAGGTTTAGCAAATGAAATCAAACTTATATCAGTAATAGCAGAGAAGATCAAAGTGACATCAGTAGCGTATCAGTGAATGCAGGCACGATCAGAGCTTCTGACAGCGCGTTTGAATTAAAGTGATCGGTCACTAGATCGATCAGGACTATCCCAGACCGATCAGGCTCCAACCTGATCGGTCCCCAGTGAGAAACTTGGGATCGCAAGCTCGTATGATCGGTCACCCTGACCGGTCACCAGATCGGTCACCAAACCGATCCGAAAATCAGCTTGCCACAATCCCGCCAGGAATTCACTGGCTGATCGGTCACCAGACTGATTAGGCTGATCCCAGACCGATCAGGCTGATCCCAGACCGATTAGGCTTCAGCCTGATCGGTCAGGGTGAGAAAGCTCGCGACAGTTGATCGTATAGTTTGATCGGTCACGATTTCTCCCTGATCGGTCACCAGACCGATCAGGAGCCGATCAGTAGGTTTGCCAAAAACCTACTGGATGCTCCCTGATCGGTCACCGGATCAATCAGGAGAAGAGCAGCAGGGGAACTCAACCCACTTGTGGGCTCCCTGATCAGTCACCAGACCGATCAGGAGCCGTTCAATGAGTGAAACACATACTCCCTGATTGGTCACCAGACCGATCAGTCATCGCTGGATCGGTCACCAGACCGATCCACGAAGGAGTACCATGCCAACCTCCCTGATCGGTCACCAGACCGATCCAGGGGCTCTAACCTAGCCCTCCAAGCTAGGGTTTCATCCAACCTAGCCCTCCAAGCTAGGACCTGACCCTCCAAGCCAGGATTTCATCAACCTAGCCCTCCAAGCTAGGACCTGGCCCTCCAAGCCAGGACTTTTTCATCTAACCCTCCAGGTTGGGACTTTTCACCTAACCCTCCAAGTTAGGACTTTTCACTTAGCCCTCCAAGCTAGGACTTTTCACCCAACCCTCCAAGTTAGGACTTTTCCACACCTAACCCTCCAGGCTAGGATTTTTCACACCTAACCCTCCAGATTAGGACTTTTCCACACCTAGCCCTCCAAGCTAGGATTTTCCACACCTAACCCTCCAGGTTAGGACTTTTCCACACCTAGCCCTCCATGCTAGGATTTTCCACACCTAACCATCCAGGTTAGGATTTCCTCACACCTAACCCTCCAAGTTAGGATTTCCTTACACCTAACCCTCCAAGTTAGGATTTCATCAAACCTAGTCCCACTAGGAATGCCTAGTCCACGACCAGGACTTAAACCCAATCATAATCATAATCATCAACCTAAACTAAAATCGGTGTCAACACCAAAACAACAATCAGGGTCAGACTGCATCAACAACTTATACTAAAAGACTTTGCTGTCCTCACAATGCCATACATCTGAATCCTATATCCTCCACATGCCTATCAAAAGCTCTCACTAGAAAGGCCTTAGTGAAAGGATCTGCCAGGTTGTCCTCTGATGTAATCTAGGCGACAACAACTTCTCCTCGCTTAGGTGGTACTTGCGCTCTATGTTTTTACTCGCCTTATGGGCTCATGGTTCCTTCGAATTTGCAACTGCACCACTATTATCACAATAAATTATGATAGCTCTAGGCAAACCAAGAATCACATCCAAGTTCATCATGAAGTTCCTGAGCCATACAGCTTCCGTGGTTGCCTCAGAGGCTGCCGCATACTCAGCTTCCATGGTGCAGTCCGTCACGCATTTCTGCTTGACACTCCTCTATACTATGGCTCCACCTCCTAAAGTAAACACAAACCCTAAGGTAGACTTAGTTTTATCCCTATCTGATTGGAATTCAGAATCCGTGTAACCCACAGGGAGTAATTGATCTACCTGGTAAACTAGCATATAATCCCTAGTCATTCTCAGGTACTTCAATATATGCTTTACCGTAGTCCAATGTCCCTAACCTGGATTACTCTGATATCTGTTAACCATACCCATGGCAAAACAGATATCCGGTCTTGTACATAGAATAGCATACATGAGGCTTCCTACAGTCGAAGCATAAGGAACCGCTTTCATCTCCTCTATCACTTTTGATGTTTTAGAACACATCTCCTTAGATAGAGGAACTCCATACCTGAAAGATAGAAAACCTTTCTGTTGGGGCAATCTATGGTCCGGAGTGACCATGTGTTTTGATGTTTGGGCAAAGGGTTTAAGTTAGGTTTACCATTGTGATTTAATATGTGTATTTGAGTGTGTAGGATTGCAGGTTACACATATTGACTTAGCTGGACGGCTTCGATACGGTAAAGGGTGGCATAGAGACAAGCTGGAGGCTTGTGTGCACTCGAGGGACCATGGATAGTAGGGATGATGAGCCGAGGGGCATGGACTTCGAGGCATGCGTGAAGGATGACATGGAGACAAGCTGGAGGCTTGTGTGCATCCAAGGGACAGGAGCCGAAGATGAAGAGGGCACGAAGGCAACAGTCAAGGCTGCTGGTGAAGAGTCAGCTAAGTCATGAAGGGACGAGAGTTGAGGGAAGAGGACTCCAAGGGCAAGCTAGGAAGTGGACTTCAAAGGGCACACGTGAAGGGTGGCATGGAGGTAAGCCGAGGGCTTCCGTGTGCATCCGAGGGATGATAGCCGGTGAAAGAGGACTTCAATGGGCGAGCCAAGGGAGTATGCTTGAAGGCACACATGGAGGAGGGTCTTCGGAGTGAGGAGGAGTGCCCTTGTAAGCTGGGCAGTCGACTGGTAATATAATAGTCAACTGCCAGCACGAACAGAAACTCACAGAAAGTTTTAGACCCTGGACCAGTCGACTGCCCTGGGGGCAGTCGACTGGTAAACCCAAAAACTAGCCGTTGACTAGCTAGTTGAGTGGGACCAGTCGACTGGTAATTTATCAGTCGACCGGTAGTGGCTGGGTTCAGCTTTAAGCCTTATTTAAAAGGCTTCATTTTAGCTGGAACCTTTGACGAATTTGGCTTTGGTTAAGAGCCAAATAGTAGTCTTTGTACTCAGAGGTTTGCTTGAGATTGTGACGAGGTTTCTCCACCCACAAGGAGCTACACGAGTTAGTCGGAGGGCATCCGGGGAGTGATCCACCGAAGGATCGAGGGATCATCCACCTCACGGACTGTCGTGGAGTAGGAGCTTCATCTCCGAACCACGTAAATCAGGTTGTGTTAGCATTGTTTTCTTTTGTTTTATTATATTTCCGCTTGCGCTAGCTAACCTTGTAGGAAGAAAATTGAAAAATTGCTATTTACCCCCCCCCCCTCTAGCAAGACGTACATGATCTAACACTTTCTTGGAGTTTTTCATGCTAAAACGATCTAAGACAGTGTCTATGTATGAATCTTGGGATAAGCACAACATCCTTTTCTGGCGATCCCTTATAACCTTGATCCCAAGGATGTGTCCCGCTTCTCCCAAGTCCTTCATATCATACTGTTTGGACAACCATACCCATACATCTGATAATACTTTGACATTGTTGCCAATGAACAAAATATCATCTACGTATAGTACAAGAAATACCACTACGTTTTCGTCACATCTCTTGTGTATACCAGACACATCCGGACTTTGAATAAATCCATATGACTGGATTACCTCATCAAACTGGATGTTCCAAGATTGTGAAGCTTGCTTCAATCCATAAATGGACCGATTAAGCTTACATACAAGATGCTCTTTGCCCCTTTCAATGAATCCAGAATTCATAGATTCTATCTCAGAATTCATCGCCCTTTGCTAAGATACCACATCTTTATCTTGGAGTGTCTCATCATATGTATAGGGATTAGGTTCATGTTCGCCACGGACCAAGTCCGATGACTCACCCAAGAATATGAATCTATCAGGTTGTCTAATAACCCTCCCACTATGACGAGGTACCACTTGTGTATACTCTGTGACACGCGGTGCAGTGACTTGTGGTATATCCTCCTGTACTGTTGATACTAAAGTCGGAACTTCCCCTCTTAATTCCTCAAGAATTATCCTACTCATGGGCTTGTGGTTCATCACATAGTCTTCTTCTAAAAATCAGGCATTCGTGCTAACGATCACCCTCTGATCTTTAGGACTATATAATAAACCACCTTTCGATCCTCTAGGATAGCCTACGAACAAGCGTACTTCTGTACGAGATTCCAACTTATCAGTATTTCTCTTCAACACATGTGCTGGACAACCCCAAATCCGAATATGTCTTAGACTAGGCTTTTGCCCAGTCCACAATTCTATGGGAGTAGAGAGTACTGACTTAGATGGTACCAAGTTCAGTATGTACGTTGTCGTTTCTAGAGCATATCTCCAAAATGAATCTGACAACTCGGAGTAACTCATCATTGATCTAACCATCTCCACAAGAGTCTTATTCCTTCGCTCTGCTACACCGTTCTGATGGGGCGTACCGGGTGCAGATAATTGAGATTGAATCCCAGCCTCTGATAAGTAAGTCCTAAACTCTCCCAAGAGATAGTCACCACCACGATCAAATCGTAGTGTCTTGATACTTTTACCTTGATGTTTCTCCACATTAGCCTTGAATTCTTTGAACTTATCAAAGCATTCAGACTTACGGTGCATCAAGTAAATGTAGTCATACCTTGAATAATCGTCTATAAAAGAAACGAAATATTCAAAGCCACCTCTAGCCTGGATAGACATAGGACCACACAAATCAGATTGAACCAACTCTAACACATCTTTGGCTCTATACCTCTTGACCTTAAAAGGCCTCTTGGTCATCTTACCTTTCAAGCAAGATTCACAGGTTGGGAAGTCTTCCACCACCAATGAACCCAAGGGCCCATCGGCTATCAACCTTTGAATCCTACTAAGGTTAATATGACCAAGTCTTAGATGTCAAAGATATGTTTGGTTCATCTTCGAAGGTTCTTTTCTCTTATGGTTAGACGATGAGTTATTTACTTCTATTTGCATCGTGGAAGATTTTGGTTTAAGAGTGTACAAATTACCAATCAATTCACCAGAACAGATAATCTCTCTATTCCTTTTTATAACAATACAGTCATTAAAAGAAATAGAATACCCATCCTTTATTATTTTAGAAATCGAAACAAGGTTCTTTCTAAAACTAGAAACATAAAGGCAATTTCTCAAAACCAAACATTTATTTCCCTCAAAAGATAAATATGTTGATGCAGTCTGACCCTGATTGTTGTTTTTGTGTTGACACCGATTTTAGTTTAGGTTGATGAGATGATTGGAATTAAGTTTTGGTCGTGGACTAGGCATACCTAGTGGGACTAGGTTGGATGAAACCCTGTCTTGGAGAGTCAGGTCCTAACCTGGAGGGTTAGGTGTGGAAAAGTCCTAGCCTGGAGGGGTAGGTGTGGGAAAATCCTACCTGGAGGGTTAGGTATGGAAAAGTCCTAACCTGGAGGGTTAGGTGTGGAAAATTTCTAACCTGGAGGGTTAGGTGTGAAAAGTCCTAGCTTGGAGGGCTAGGTGTGAAAAGTCCTAACTCGGAGGGTTAGGTGATTGGAAATCTCGGTGAGTGAAGCTAGGTCCTGGTGAGTGAAGCCAGGTTGACTGAAGTCCCGGTGAGTGAAGCTGGGCATGGAGTCTTGGTCCGAGGGATCAAGCACGAGTCAGAAATGGGCTAGAGGCTTGTTCTCGTGACTTAGAGGAGATCTGACCTTGCCTGGATCAGTCCTGTGACCGATCAGGGAAGTTGGCACGGTGTTCCCTCGTTGATCGGTCTGGTGACCGATCCAGCGATGACTGATCGGTCTGGTGACCGATCAGGGAGCATGCAGTTCACTCACTGCTCGGCTCTTGATCGGTCTGGTGATCGATCAGGGAGCATTCAGTGAGTTGAGTTCCCCTACTGCTCAGCTCTTGATCGGTCCGGTGATCGATCAGGGAGCTTCCAGTAGGTTTTGGGAACCTTACTGATCAGCTCCTAATCAGTCTGGTCACCGATCTGGAACACTGTTCCGATCGTTCTGGTGAACGATCAAGTGTCGCGGACTCCGTCTTATAACCGATCAGGCTGGAGCCTGATCGGTCAAGGAGCAGCCTGATCAGACTGGTGACCGATCAGGTCACATCCTGATCGGTCTGGTGATCGATCAGGCCCGTGTGGCCGCGAAAGCTGGGAGTACCAGCAGAATGGTGGATCAGTCCGTTGACCGATCCACGAGCCCTGGATCGGTCCGGTGACCGATCACTTTAATTCAAAATGCACTGTCAGACGCTCTGATCGCGTCTAAACACATCTGATTTCTCTGCGCTTCATCTCTGATACTTGATTCTCTGCTGAATTGTTGTTCTAATGATTTGATTAAGTGTGCAGATGATAGGGATGGATTCAAACACTCAAGGAGAGTCAATGGAGGTCTTTCCTTGGAGCAGGTTTGTCCGTTTTCCATCTCAGGTTGCAACGAACGTTGACTGCTGACTGGAGCTGTTGACTGGAGCTTGGCTGAGAGAAGCTCAGGGAGTCTAGGAAGAGCTCAGTGGTAGCTGGCTGTTGCAGGTGAGCAGCTGGAGGCTGTAGTGAGGTGGTGACCTGGCGATCAGTGGAGAGACTTAAGTTGCGTAGTGGAGAAGAGCTGAGCAGTTGAAGGTTGTTGAGTTTAGTTCTTGTTGCATGATTAGTTCTCCACATTGTGCTTGTGCGATATGTTGTTCCATCATCTTGAGCAAGCAACTGCGATCCTTGAAGCAACCTTGTGTTACTTGAGCATTTGGAAGAGAAACAAGAAGCTTAGCGAGTCCATCAGCGAGAAGACACGAAGAAAGTGTTTCTTGCATGAGATCTGCGCTGAGTGGAGCTCGGGAGAAGTTTGCTTGTGTTCTTGTGGTTCTAAGTGCTAAGTAAGATCCTTCTTGTGTTTCCTGTACTTTATACTTGATCCATTTTGAAACGTTGTGGAGAGGTTACTCTACCGAGAAGGAGGTTGCATCTTATCCGAATTTTCCGGGGCTTGATTTGCCGACGATTAAGGGATCGCCCACCTTACGGGCACGCCAAGGAGTAGGGGCAAGTTATCCCCGAACCCTGTAAATCCTCTTTGTTAGCGTTTTGTGTTTGTGCTTAGTTTAGGGTTTAGTTTTCTGCAACTCTGTTTTTCTTGTGCTTCCGTTGTGCTAGTAATCTTTGAGGTGCAGAAATTCGAAAAGTGCTAAAGGTTAAGTGTCTGGCTACATTCACCCCCCCCTCTCTAGCCATCCAAGTTCCAACAAGTGGTATCAGAGCTTGGGGCTCTGTTCTAGCGGATTAACAACCGAGAGCTATCAACAATGGCGTTGAGAGAAGGTTTTAGCACCACCCGACCTCCCTTCTTCGATGGAGCAGATTTTCAATATTGGAGATCGAAGATGGAGTACTATCTAAAGATGGATATCAACACTTGGTTCGCTATGAAGGAGGGTTTTACCCCTCCAAAGGATGATGAAGGAAAAGAATTGGAATCTTGGCGTTGGACAGCTGAGCAAACTCGGAAGAGTGAAGCCGACGCGAAGGCGGTGGTGACCTTACAATGTGGCATGAACAAAGATCAACTCATCAAGGTTGGTCCAAGGCAAACGATTTGTGGAATAAGCTCATTGAACTCCATGAGGGCACCCAGGACTCAAGAATAGCAAAGAGGGACTTGTTCCTCAACCAACTTCAAAATCTCTCCATGAAGGAGAGTGAAACCGTAAGTGAGCTCCACAGCAGATTCAAAGAGGTATTGAATGGTCTCCACTCTATTGATGAAAAGGTCGAAAACCGCGACCTTGTGAGGTATGTGTTAAAAGCATTTCCAAGGAATGCTTTGTGGTCATCCATGGTGGATGCCTACAAAGTTTCCAAGGACTTATTAATTGTAAAGTTAGATGATTTATTTTGTGAGATGAAACTTCATGAAATGACTAACAAAGGCCCCAAGGAGAAGGGGATTGCCTTAGTTGCAGGAGAAAAGACTAAGAAGAAGAAGGAGAACAAGAAGGAGAAGGAAGTCTCTTCATCTTCATCCTCATTCGAGTCCGAGTCTGATTCCGAGGAGGATGGCAGCGACTCTTCTTCCTCCGAGATGGCCAACTTCGTTAGAAGAATGATGAGGAAGAGTCGACGCTTCAAGGGTAAAGGTAACCCTAGTGAAGTTAAGATTGATAAATCTAATGTTACTTGTTATGAATGTAGTGTTGGATCGAGAAAACCGATAGAGGGGGGGTGAATATCGGAAAACTTTCGGATTTGAAAACTAAGAGAAATTGCACAGCGGAAGTTAAAAACACACAACGCAAGCACGGGAGGTTTTACTTGGTTCGGAGCCTAGGTCGACTCCTACTCCAAGGCCCACGGTCGTTGACCGTTTACTTTGGGCAATTCTATATAGGCGCAAAAACAATTTACAAATATTGATTACAGAGTAAGTGCAGTAAATGAAAATCACTCTTCTTTACCGACGTCCGAAGTAGATTGACTTTTTCGGAGCAGCAGGACGTCGTCGGCTGGAGTTGGGCAGTTTCCGGAGCGAGGCGTGAGAGCAAAAGAGCGTAGAAGCGTTGTGTTCGAGATGTTCCTTGAAGCCTAGGCGTTGGGTGCTATTTATAGCACCTCGGGGTGCCCTAGACGTCGGGGGCGCCCTAGACGTCGGGGGCGCCCCCCCCCCCCCCACGCGTCACGTGATCCGAGATTCTCTCGGTCAACCTTTATCCCACTCGAATAGGGATGAGGTTTGACCCTGGGGGCGCCCTGGACGCTGGGGCGCCCCCCCCCCCCACGCGTCACGTGATCCGAGATTCTCTCGGTCAACCTTTATCCCACTCGAATAGGGATGAGGTTTGACCCTGGGGGCGCCCTGGACGTTGGGGGCACCCTGCTTGACTCCTTCCGCGCGGGCTTCTCGGCTGGATAAGGGTGATTGGCTTCGCTGGCATAGGCGCGGGGCGCCTTGGCTGCTGAGGGCGCCCTGGGCGCTGAAGGCGCCCTGGCTGCTGGGGGCGCCCTGGCTGCTGAGGGCGCCCCGGCCAGTAGTCAGCCGAAGCTCCTTTTTGCTTCATTTGTTTCTTGTTCACCTTGGGGACGCCCTGGACACTCAGGGCGCCCTACTCAGCTGCTGCCTCACTCCTTTGAGGCTCTTTGAGCTGCAGACACACGTTCCTTTGGTCCTGCATCCAGGTTTAGTCCGAAAACAACATAAAGCAGTAAGTGGTTAGTTTTTATACAGCCTTAGCTGTCTTGGTTCTGACTTTGGGTCTCCAAAATGGAACCCTAGGTCAAATCGACGCCTACTGTTCCCTCGACAGGGAGCGCGTCCTCACCTACTCCTCTCGGGAGAATGTACCTGATGCCAACCGTTCCTCTGGTTGGACTTTTGGCTCGCGGTCCTTCGCCAGGTCTTGGATACCGAGTTGTCCTTCGCTCGGTGCCTAGCAGTCCTTCGCTAGGGCTTCATTCCCAAGCCGTCCTTCGCTTGGGGCCTAGCAGTCCTTCGCTAGGGCTTTTCACCCTGGTATTCCTTCGCCAGTGCCTAGCAGCCCTTCGCTAGGACTTTGTTTCCTGGCCACTAGAGTTACATGTTAGATAACAACTAAGACTTAACTTTTGAACCCTGTTGCCATTATCAAAACACAGGTTGACTTTGGTGCTTTCTGCACCAACAATCTCCCCCTTTTTGATTTATGGCAACCCTAGTTCAAAAAGTTAAGTTTAATCAAAGCATAAAACCATTAACTTTTGTTCTCTCCCCTTGGAAGGAATCTCCCCCTAGATTTTTCAAAAATACGTGGGGTTCTAAAACTTTACTTAGAATGATTTTCCACTTTGAAAACTTAAGTTTTAAGTACTTGGAAATCTTTTGATAACTTAAGTTTTAAAAGTACATAGAGGAGTTTTCGAAAGCATGAGTTTTGAAAACTTTAAGTTAAGTACTTACTAACTTTTGAAGAACTTTAAGTACTTAGTAAATTTTGAAGCCTTAAGTACTTTAGTAAATTTTGAAAAACTTAAGTACTTAGTAAATTTTGAAAAACTTAAGTACTTAGTAAATTTTGAAAAACTTAAAACACTTAAGTACTTCTAAAAGGTTTTTGAGAAGCTTTGAAAAGTAGCTAACTTTTTGAAAAGTGAAAGTTTGAGATTTTGAAAAGTAGCTAACTTTTTGAAAAGAGAGAGTTTGAGATTTTGAAAACATTTGAACTTTCTCCTTTCCTATCTCTCCCCCTTTGCCATATATCAAAAAAAACAGATAGATATAGCAGAAATTAAATTGCATAAAAGAATTAACTTTTGTAACGGAAAATATTCGTATGATTTTGCTGTACTGAACTAAGACTTAGACCAAATCAGTTAGTTTTCTCTTGTAGGGACCTGTCTAACCCATTTAGCTACTTACTAACTGTTATAAGCAGTAGTTTTCGCTAGGGTTAGTCAAGTTAAGTGTTTCTGTTTAAGTTAGATTTTCTAAACTTGACACTTAACTTGATTGCTGTGTAAGTTGTATTTAGTGCCCCAATTGCTGCAGATGCACTGACTTAAAGCATCTTGAATTAAGGCAAAGACCTAAGCATCTCAACCCTTTCTAGGTTATCAATCAAAAAGTATCCTAAAGTGCTTGTGAGATGCTGGCTTCTAAGTCTATAGGTGCATGCAGTTCTAGGATTAGGGCCTAGGTTAAGTCCATTTGCGAGTAAGCCCTAATTTTGAAAAGGGGTAGTTTTGAAATAAAACTAAGTCAAAAAATAAAAGAATTTATTTTTAAAACTTTTTCAAAATTAAGTAAGAGCTGATTTTGAAAGCATTTTGAAAGAATTTTTTTTTTAAATTGAAAAAAAACCAATAATGAGCTAAATCTATTCTACTACCAAGAAACCCAGACTTAGTCACCCAACCGATCAAATTATGGGTGATCCAACTTTAGGAGTCAGGACTAGATCCTCCTATAGAAACCTTAATCAAATAGCTATGATATCAAAAATTGAACCTAAAACTATAGAAGAAGCCCTACCTGGTCCTGATTGGATCATAGCTATGCAAGAAGAGCTAGCTCAATTTGAGAGAAACCAAGTCTGGGAATTAGTACCTAAACCTGAGGGCAAATCCATCATTGACACTAAGTGGGTTTTTAGGAATAAGTTGAATGATCAAGGAGAAATAGTCAGAAATAAAGCTCGCTTAGTAGCAAAGGGTTTCAGCCAAGTAGAAGGATTAGATTACGACGAAACATATGCCCCAGTAGCTAGACTATTTTCAGCATTGTACTAAGTAACTAAAACTTGACTCATGTTTGACTCTGCTAGACCTCTGGTTGACCAGTTAACCTATTTTGTTTTACTACTTATTTAACTTGAGTATCTGATCTTTACTGTGCTCTGTAGAATAGGTTAACTCCACATTTGATTTTCATACTGCTTTACTTGATTTAAAAATTAGTTTCTAAAAGAATTTGAAAAACTGTTTTACTTAATTTTAAAATCAGTTTTTTTTTCTTTCGACTTAGTTTTATTTCAAAACTACCCCCTTTCAAAACTAAGGCTTTTTCGCAAATGGACTTAGCCTAGGCCCTAACCCTAGAACTGCATGCACCTATAGATTTAGAAGCCAGCATCTCACAAGCACCCTAGGGTACTTTTGATTGATAACCTAGAATGGGTTGAGATGCTTAGGTCTTTGCCTTAATTCAAGATGCTTTAAGTCAGTGCATCTGCAGTAATTGGGGCACTAAATACAATTTACACAACAATCAAGTTAAGTGCCAAGTTTAGAAAATCTAACTTGAACAGAAACACTTAACTTGACTAACCCTAGCAAAAACTACTATTTATAACAGTTAGTAAGTAGCTAATTTGGTTAGACAGGTCCCTACAAGAGAAAATTAACTGATTTGGTTTAAGTCTTATCATGAATTGGTTCGGTACAGCAAAATCATGCAAATATTTTCCTTTATGAAAGTTATTTCCTTTATGCAATTTAATTTCTGCTATATTTATCTGTTTTTGATATATGGCAAAGGGGGAGAGATAGGAAAGGAGAGAGTTTAAAATTTTCTAACTCAAAGTTTTTTTTAAAAAACTCTATCCTTTATTCAAAAAGTACTAAACACTTAAGCTTTTCAAAAATTTTCTAAGCACTTAAGTTTTTCAAAAATTTTCTAAGTACTTAAGCTTTTTCAAAATTTACTAAGTACTTATGTTTTTCAAAATTTTTCAAACTCTATCTTTAATTCAAAAAGTACTAAGTTACTAAGTACTTAAGCTCTCAAGTTTTCAAAACCTTACTAAGTACTTCAAAATTCTACTAAGTACTTAAGCCTTCAAAATTCTACTGAGCTCTTAAAGTTTCAAAATCTTATTAAGTACTTAAGTTTTTAAGTTTTCAAAAAAAAAGGTGCTAAGAACTTTAAACTAACGGTTCTTAAAAGTTTCCTAAGTACTTAAAACTAAAGTTTTTAACTCTAAGTACTAACCAAGTACTTTAAAACTTAAAGTTTTCAAAACTCTTGAGTACTTTAAACTTAAGGCGTCAAAATTTTCAGTACTCGAAACTTAAGTTTTCAAAACTCTTCTTAAAGTTTTCAAAATTTGTCAAAGTGGTTAAATTCTTTCCAAAGCACACAACGAAAATCATTTTGGAAAATATAAGCTTTAAAGCTTAAAATTTTTTTTGGTTAAAACCATCTTCAGACTTAAAACCTATTTTCAAAAAACCCCATGAATTTTTGAAAAATCTAGGGGGAGATTCCTTCCAGGGGGAGGGAACAAAAGGTGATTTTTATATGCTTTGATTAAACTTAACTTTTTGAACCAGGGTTGCCATAAATCAAAAAGGGGGAGATTGTTGCTGCAGAAAACACCCAAGTCGAATCTGAGTTTTGATAATGGCAACAGGGCTCAAAAGTTAAGTCTTACTTGTTATCTAACATGTTACTCTAGTGTGCAGGGTAAAAAGTTCTAGCGAAGGACTGCTAGGCACTGGCGAAGGAATGCCAGGGTAAAAAGTCCTAGCAAAGGACTGCTAGGCACTGGCGAAGGAATGCCAGGGTACTAAAGCCCTAGCGAAGGACTGCTAGGCGCCAGGCGAAGGACAGCTTGGGACTGAAGACCTAGCGAAGGACAGCTAGGCATCGGGCGAAGGACAGCTTGGTATCCAAGACCTGGCAAAGGACCGCTATGCAAAAGTCCAACCAGAGGAGCGGTTGGCATCAGGTACATTCTCCCGAGAGGAGTAGGTGAGGATGCGTTCCCCGTCGAGGGAACAGTAGGCGTCGGTTCGACCTAGGGCTCCATTTTGGAGGCCCAAAGTCAGAACCAAGACAGCTGAGGCTGTATAAACTAACTTCTTACTTTATGATGTTTTGGACTAACCCTGGATGCAGGACCGAAGGAACGAGTATCTGCAGCTCAGAGAGGCTCAAAGGAGTGAGGCAACAGCTAACCAGGGCGCCCGGAGTGTCCCGGGCGCCCCCAAGGTTAACCCAAAACAGTCGAAGTAAAGAACTGCTTCTACAGCTACTAGGTGGGGCACCCCCGTGCTCCCGCTGCTCCCGGGCGCCCCGGATGGTGCGGGCGCCCCCAGGGCAAGTAGTCGAAGCAGCTCCAGCGAAGACAAGAGGATAAGAGTCTGACCCGGCCAATGCGGGCGCCCCCAGTGTCCCGGGCGCCCCGGTCAAAGCTTGATCTAGAGTTTTCAGGGATCAGAGCTGACCGAGAAGGATCTGGATCGACTGATACGTGGGGGGCGCCCCTGACGATCCGGGCACCCCCAAGTGCTATAAAAAGACCCTCGAACCAAGGCTTCAGAACAACGAATTCTTTCAACGCTTCTATGCTCTTCTGCTTCCGCGCTCTGCTCCAGTAACCTCCCGACTCGAGATACAAGCGCCGATGACGTCCTACTGCTCCGGAAAAAGTAATCTACATCGGACGTCGGTAAAAAGAAGAGTTTAATTTCAGTAATGCACTTTAACTATAATTCCATTTCTGTAACTGATTTTGCGCAATTATAATATTGCCCGCAGTAAACGGTCAGCGACCGTGGGCCTTGGAGTAGGAGTCAACCTAGGCTCCGAACCAAGTAAAAACCTTGGTGTTTGTGTGTTCTTGCTTTTTATCTTCCGCTACGCATTCTCTTTTCAAATCCGAACGTTTTTCGATATTCACCCCCCCTCTATCGGTTCTCTCAATCCAACACGAAGTCGAGTCAGCAGCCCAGCTCCACGCCAGGATCCAGGAGCTGATGAACGACCTGCACACAATCAGTCACAAGGTAGAAAATCGTGACCTTATCAGGTATACCCTAAACGCCTTCCCAAGAAACACTCTGTGGGCATCTATGGTAGATGTTTACAAGGTTTCTAGGGACCTTTCCAAAATTAAACTAGACGAATTATTTTCTGAACTAGAATTACATGAGCAGACTAACTGCACCTTAGCCGAGAACGGTATTGCTTTATTTGCAGGAAAAACCCAAGGAAAGGTGGCCAAGAAAAAGCTTCAACCTGCACCCGAGTCTGACTCAAACTCAAACTTAGAAGACAGCGAAGGGGATCGACCCAAGCTGGTTCGGCTAGCTCGGGACTACTACAAGGAGCTAAAGCATCAGACCAATAGAAGAAAAGCCAGCCGAAAGTAGGAAGATCCACCTGAACCCTCAATGTCTAAGACCAAATCAAACATAACCTGCTACGAATGCAACAAGAAGGGACACTACAAATCGGAGTGCCCTAATCTGAAAGAAGCCAAGAAGACTCGAAGGAAGAAGGCCCTTCAAGTTACGTGGGATGAGTCTTCCTCCGAAAAAGAAGAAGAGGCCCCACAATCAAACCTTCTAGCTTTGACTGCTTCGGAAGATATCGACACCGGATCAGAATCGGAGTCGGATGACAGAAGGCTCACAATTTCGGAGGATGGCAAAATAACTGTAAGTGGTTATTCTAAAGTTGAATTAGTAGGGTTAATTGCTTACCTATCTAGTAACTTGGCGAAAGCCAAAATCCGAGTCGAGTCCCTCCGACAGGAAGTAAGACTCCTGAAAGAGGGAGCTGAATCTAGATCTTTGACTGAGAAGGTTCAAGAAGGAACCTCTACTCAAGTTGAAAAGCTTGAGAAAGAGAACTCCTCCTTGAAAACTCAAGTCAAGGACCTTAGAGCAGCTTTAGAACAATTCACTTCGGGTTCCAAGGGTCTTGACATGATCCTTGGAAAACAGATGTCTGTTCTAAATCGATCCGGGTTAGGGTATCGAACCAAGTCTAGACAAAGGTCATACTATGCTGTATTGAACCAATCTAGGCACAAAGTTCAGGCATGGGTACCCAAACATTGCCTGAACAACCAAGCTGGACCAAACCAGTATTGGATCCCCAAGGACAAGATTCATATCTTGCCTAATCATTACCGTGGCTTTAGTCCAGGGGGAGCCAACTTAAAAACAATTTTAATAGTAAGATAAATTCTTTTCTTATTTTAAATTACATGCTTGCTTGTTTATTTATTTTCTGCAAGTTACCATGCTTAGACCTAGGACTGGTTAGATTAAGGACTAAAACGATTAACTAAAATTTGAATAACATAGTATTGGGTAGAGGTGAGATCATAGTGTTGGGACCGGGTGCATGTTGACAAGGATACGGGTTCGTAAAATTTTAAATTTTTACGTGCAGCGGAAGAATTAGCATAAAATAATTTCTTAAATTATTTTAACCACGTATCTAGCATGCAACCTTATGATGTGTGGACATGATCATAAATTAAAACTTTGCGGAAAAGTAAACTAATTTACTTAGTACCTCGCGTAACTCGAAGTAAGGGACGAGATCCAACCGTAGCGTCCCTTGGAAGCTTCGCCTCTATTCGCGTCCACGCCGAGTTCTCTTCAGGATGACATCGCAAAGCCACGAGTTTTGTGCCGACGAGAACTACTAGATTCTCTAAAGGCACAACTAGAAGATCAAGAGAGAAGAAAGGAAACTAACCACCAAGAGACGGAATCTAAATTCCGAGAAGGAAGGAGATGTGATCCGCTTCTTCTTCTCTGAGGTCGTCTTGGTGGATGAAGCTCACGCCCACCTTGGGAGTTGTGCCGGCCCTAGGGGAGGAGAGAGAGCCGGCCCTAGAGAGAGAGGGGCGTCAGCCCTAGAGAGAGAGAGGCGTGTAGAGAGAGAGAGAGAGCAACTAATCTCTTGATTAATTGATGAGGAATTCAAGGCTTGCCTTTGGTTCCTTATATAGTTGCTTCTCCCTTGCCAAGTCTCTCTCTTAACGGAATTAACGGAATTAATTTTCATAAGAAATTTATCTTATAATCTTTCTTATGAATAATTCCGTTATGTCTAGTTTTATTATAACTAACTTTATAATAAAACAAATACTTCTCTCCTTTAATTATGGAATAAATTTTATAAGAAATTTATAAACTTTCTTATTATGAAAAAATCAATTCATAATTGATTTTATAAAATTAAAATAAACCATTCCATGGATCATTTTAATTTCCATAAAAAGAATAAATTTTTATAAATTTATTTATATAAATTTCTTTATACAAATTTATTTATCCATAATTTATAAAACAAATCGCGCTAAATTTATTTTATTAATTAAACCAAATAAATTGGTTTCTTCCCCTTGTTGTGGCCGGTCAAACCAAAGGGGGTTAACACCCTCTTTGGCCGGCCAAACCGAGCCTAACCGATCGCGAATTAAACTCATTTAATTCGCCCAATAAGCCTTCAAAAGACTTAGCCATTTTAAGTTTCCGTTGCGCCTCTGATTAACTCAGATTCGACTTATTTCTCTTGATTGGAAAATCTAATTTTTAAATCATTTTAAATCCCTCGGATTACTCGTAGTGCGTGTGACTAAATAGGCTTTCAATTTATGTTGGTCGTCTATAATTAACCAATTATAGAACGGTCATGAGTGGCACCTAGTAGTACATCATGACCCCCAATTAATCGAAAGATCAACGGTTTGACCTCAGAAGTAATTCCGAAACCCTTCAGCAGCTCTAATGAATCGTGCCCCATTCCCTTCACCATCTTATACCCACTTGTTTCAGGACACGGTCTATTTGTGTCAGTCCCCACTAGGCTGACTACGTCACACCTAGCCCAAGTAATGTCTTTCTCGTCCTTTGGGTTTCTAATTACTCTCATGTATTTAAAAGACTCGCACTCTAAACATGATATGCTCTGGCCAGAGGCTTTGAGTAACAATCGGACGATAGGACTGGGTATACATCTCCTTGCAAGGAGTGGTGAATCCTTTGTAGGCTGTTCAAACATTTTCGGGCACTTCGGCTTATACCCAATCATCCTGGGTCCACACCTCCTTGGAGATGCTTGCTTAAGATGTTAAAGTATAAGTCTCCATGACCAAGATGACTTGAACACCACAAGTCAAAGGAACATCGCACTTAAGCTGTAGTAATAACTTCAGTGACATATCTTTATAGATTACCATATGAAGTTTTACAGCTAGTCACTCCAATGAACTAGTTCCCTTAACTAGCATCCATGTTTATCTCCGGACATCCCAATGTCACCAGCTAGTGAGAATCAGCTGATTAGAGAATAACCCATGCTAGTCTCAACAGAATTGATAGTGTCCGTATTTATCAATTCATCGACTAGGGATATTTTCAATACTTCACAATTGCACATTTAGAGATAATCACTAGTTGTGATCCCATCACAAATTCTCTTATGCTGTGAATTGTATTGCGGACATTCAGTAGATGAGTTTAAGATCCCAATCAAATACACAAACATGTATACTCAAATAGTGAATTATCATTTATTAAAATAAATGTTTACAATCATAAGGCGATTGCCTTAGGACACTTCTCTCATATCACTAACAAACTCCCACTTGGCCTAATGTCAATCGCTACGGTATCCAATACCACAGGCTCTATCATGACCCTCAAACTTGCTCTGAGGCAAGGCCTTTGTTAAAGGATCCGCTAAATTCCTTTCAGTGGGAATTTTCTCAATTTGTATATCATTCCTACTTATAATCTCTTTGATCAGATGATAGCGACGAAGCACGTGTTTGGATTGCTAATGAGACCTTGGTTCCTTTGCTTGTGCCATAGCTCCATTGTTGTCGCAATAAACCGGTATTGCTTCATCAATGGTTGGAACCTCATCAAGTTTCGAGACAAACTTCTTGATCCAGACTGCTTCCTTTGCTGTTTCCGAAGCTGCGATATATTCCGCTTCCGTGGTAGAATCCGCTACGGTGTCTTGTTTGGAACTTTTCCAACTTACTGCGCCTCCATTCAAAGTAAATACGTATCCAGACTGTGATTTGGAGTCATCCTTATCTGTCTGGAAACTGGCATCTGTATACCCACGTATTACCATATCTCCTTCTCCATATATTAGGAACACATCCTTAGTTCTTCTTAAGTACTTAAGGATTGTCTTGACAGCCGCCCAATGATCCATTCCTGGATCCGACTGGTATCTGCTTGTGATGCTCAAAGCATACGATACATCGGGCCTAGTACATAACATAGCATACATGATAGATCCTATCACGGATGCATAAGGAATCTTATTCATGCAAATCCTCTCGTCTTCTGTGCGTGGACACATAGACTTTGAAAGGTTGATCCCATGCGTGATGGGAAGGTAACCTTTCTTGGATTCCGACATGCTAAACCTTTTTAGCACTCGGTCTATATACGTAGACTGCGAAAGACCAAGCAACCGTTTTGATCTATCTCTATAGATTCTAATCCCAAGGATATAGGTTGCTTCTCCCAGGTCTTTCATGGAGAAAGTTTTGGACAACCAAATTTTAACTGTCTATAAAACTGATATATCGTTTCCTATAAGTAATATGTCATCGACATATAATACTAGGAATACGACTGCACTCCCACTAACCTTCTTGTACACACAAGGTTCGTCAGGATTTTGTGAGAAATAAACTCTTTGATTGTCTCATCAAAACGGATGTTCCAGCTCCTGGATGCTTGCTTCAGTCCATATATGGATCGTCGAAGCTTGCATACTTTGGTTTTATCAACCGATGTGAAACCTTCAGGTTGTATCATTTATACATCCTCAAGTAGGATTCCATTAAGGAAAGCTGTTTTCATATCCATTTGCCATATCTCATAATCATAATGAGCTGCTATGGCTAGGAGCATCCGAATGGATTTAAGCATAGCTACTGGCGAATAGGTTTCGTCATAATCAATTCCTTGTTTCTACGATATCCTTTTGCCACTAATCAAGCCTTAAAGGTAACAACATTACCTTCCATGTCGGTTTTCTTCTTGAAAACCCACTTGCACCCTATGGGTTTAATCCCTTCAGGTGGGTTAACCAAGTCCCATACTTGATTTTCGTACATGGAATCCATTTCCGACTTCATGGCTTCAAGCCATTTGTCCCTTTCTGAACATTTCAGAACATCTTCATAACTGATAGGTTCGTCATCGCTTATGAGTAACACGTCGTTCGATTCACTTATGAGAAATCCGTATCTCTCTGGAATATTGCGTGTCCTATCAGACCTACGAAGAGGTGGTGTTGTTTTAGGTTCAACTGATAGCTCATCATTATGAGTTATTGGTTGTGGGTCTAGACTAGGTGTCTCTGTAATGTCTATTGGAGTTTCTTGAACTTCATCAAGTTCAATGCCACTCCCACTGTTTTCTTGTAAAAGAAATTCTTTTTCCAGAAATACAGCATGCCTTGAAACAAACACCTTTTGTTCCAAGGGATGATAGAATTGGTAACCCTTCGTTTCCTTAGGGTATCCAATAAATAGACATTTATCAGACTTAGCATCCAATTTGTCTGATACAGTCCGCTTCACATAAGCAGGACAACCCCATATCTTAAGGTGAGTTAAGTGAGGTTTCTTACTATTCCATGTCTCATATGGAGTAGTAGAGACTACCTTGGTCGGGACTCTGTTTAGCAAGTAAACAGCTGTCTTAAGTGCATAGCCCCAAAAGGATTTTGGAAGAGTTGCATGATTCATCATAGACCTAACCATGTCCATCAAGGTTCGGTTACGCCTCTCAGATACACCATTATGCTGTGGTGTATACGGCGGAGTCCATTGGGACAATATCCCATTGTCCTAAGATAATCTTGAAACTCTTGACTTAAGTATTCACCACCCCGATCGGATCGAAGTATCTTAATACTTTTGCCAAGTTGTTTCTCTACTTCATTTCTGAACTCTTTGAATTTCTCAAACGCTTCAGATTTGTGTTTCATCAAGAACACATACCCGAATCGTGAGTGATCATCGATAAAGGTGATGAAGTAGCTATAGCCTCCTTGTGCAAGAGTTGACATTGGTCCACATACATCAGTATGTATAAGACCAAGCAATTCTCCCACTGGATTACCTTTTCCGGAAAAGGGTAATTTGGTCATCTTGCCTTTTAAGCATGATTCGCATGTATCAAATGAACCGGGTTCAAATGATTCCAGAATTCCACATCGGTGTAATTCGGTCATGCGTTTCTTACTTACATGGCCAAGACGGCAATGCCAAGTGTAGGAGTCTATTCGATTATCTATTCGAGCACGTTTGTTGCTAACTTCGATATTGAAAACGTCACTGGATAAATCTAACGTGTAGATGCCATTGCACAAAGTTCCATTCCCATAAAGAACCCATTTAAAGTTATGTAACAACAATTGTTACTAAAAGTTAAATGATAACCTTTTTCATTCAAACATGAAATAGATACAATGTTCTTTATTAATGAAGGAACAAAATAACAATTATCCAATTCTAAGACACGTCCAGTGGGGAGCTTTAGCAAATATGTTCTGATGGCAACAGCAGCAATCTTTGCTCCATTTCCAACTCGCAAATTCGCTTCTCCTTTACGAGTCTTCTTCTATTCCTTAGCCCCTGTATGTCATTACATATATGTGAGCTAAACCCAGTATCAAGTACCCAGGTATTTGAGGAAATAGAGTGACATTCAATAACGAAGATACCTGAAGAGGATGGGGCATCGGATGCCTTATTCTTCAAGGACTCAAGATAAACCTTGCAGTTTCTTCGCCAGTGACCCTCCTTGCCACAATGATGGCAAGTTCCTTTTGGTTTCTTTTCAGTCTTTTTGGCCTTTTTCTTCTTCCCTTTATTCTGTTCTTTGGCCTTCCTCTTAGAACCTTTCTTTGAGGAACCAACTAACAGTACCGCCTTTTGATCCGGCTTTACAGAAGGCTCTACAGTCTTCAGCAGGTTGAGCAACTCAGGAATGGTGGTCTCTAGTTTGTTCATCCGATAGTTCATCACAAATTGTGAATAACTTTTGGGCAAACAATTCAGAATTAAGTCAATACTTAGTTCATGATCCATTGCAAATCCGAGTGTGCTCAGTCGCTCAATGTACCCCAACATCTTTAACACAAACTGCGAGGCAGAAGTGCCTTCCTGCATCTTAGTGGTGAAGAGGAGTCTGGAGACTTCGAACCTTTCGGATCTCGCCTGCTCTTCAAACAACTCATGAAGATGGAAGATGATGGTATAAGCATCCATATGCTCATGCTGCTTTTGCAGCTCAGGTACCATAGAGGCTAGCATGATGCAACTCGCAAGTTCAGAATCGGTCACATGTTTCTGATAGGCCACTAGCTGGTCTGGAGTTGCACCTTCTGGAGGATGGTTGGGAAGTTGATCTTCAAGGACATAGGCAAGCTTCTCTGCCTTGAGGACTATCCTCAGGTTTCGAAGCCAGTCCATGAAGTTCGGCCCGGTCAGTTTATTGGTGTCCAAAATGGAACGCAAGTTTAGAGAAGACATGATCGAGTGATTAACCTAGAAATACAAATTGAGTTTATGTGAGAAGAATGATTAAAGAATGTATCAATATACATTAATTAAAAATCCTATTTATTTTTCAAATTGAATAACCCTTTTTATCAATTCGGGAGATCGTAGGAACATCTCCAAATAGGTTGATATCCAACCATAGATAAGAACCACCATGGCTGTGGCCATCAAGTTATTCTAGCTATGAAGGTAGGTAATTATACCGATTACATATCACATATATGTAACTATCACTTTATGCTATCAACTAATTGAATATTTGCATAAATCATTGGGTTGTTAACTCATTAACAAGTATGCAACATTATACATAGCACCCAACTGCACCTCTCTTTACATCGACCTTGGCTGTGGCACAACAAATCGATGCTCCAAGCTTAAGGCTGACCCATTAATCAAGAAATAGTTTTAATATGGTTGGAGCTCATTCAACCGTTTAGTCAGGCTTGGATGTGTCCAACAACCAAAACTAAGGATTGACCTCTGACTCCAACTATATTATTCATAAACTAATTCCATGGTTTGAACATGTTGAGGTTCAAGCCGGGCATGGATGTGTCCATCAACCCAAACGAGAAACAAAACTCCGGTTCTAACCATATTAATGGAAGGTGTTGCCTTAATATTTTGTAAGGGGTTTTGGGTCTCATCCTTTCTTTTAAGCACATTCATGACATAATTATGTCATGACTAACGATTTCCTTAATAAAGTATGTATGTGACTTAATTTATCAAGTCCATAATTTGAATTAGGAACCGGATTTCCTAATTCTAATTTCATACTTTATTAAAGGAATTATTTTGGGAAACAATTTCCTAAATTGTCATAATCAATTTCGGAAATAATATGTTAAGACTTTGATTTCTCTAAATCAAATCTTTTAAATTAAGAGACAATTCCCTTAATTCAACCACATATTATTTTCATGAAAATCTCATTTAAGAAAACTCTATAGGAAACCATTTTCCTAATTAATTTTGGAGACAACAATATGTAAGAGCATCACCTCTTAAATCATATTTTATTCATGGATTTAATTAATTACAACAAATCGTTTTCTAAGGGTGGCTCCCGAGGCTCAGATACCCAAAGAAAAGTAATTTGTCGTAAATCCAATTTGGTCCGCTTCGGAAGCGCAACCAAATTAAACATGACAATTTCATTTAAAATTGGAAATTAAATTACAACAACTAACTTTAAATTGGACGGCTCCCCGAGGCTCAATCCAAAATAAAGAATTTTGTTGTCAATTTAAAAACCAATTCAAATTTAATTGTCAATTAATTGTCCATAAATTTGTCTAGACTTTCTTAAAAGAAAGTGCCCAAAATTGCGAGATTTCATAATAGGTTTTCAGAATAATTGTAAGTTTCTGGTACAAAGAAAACTTACATATTTCCAAAGTTGGAAAATTTCTAAAATAGAAAATTTCCAAAATTGGAAAGTTTCCAAAGATGGGAAGTTTTCACAATTATTATAAAATTTTTAGAAACTAGGATATTTCAAAAGTTTGCGAAATTTCATGAGGATTTCCAAACTTAGAAATTCCTAAATCTAAAATTTATTATAATTGGAAAGTTTCCATAATTGAAAATTTTTTCCAAAATTGAGATTATGACAAAGTTTTCCGCAAAACAATTATATGATTATGTCGAACACTAACCGGCTCTGATACCACTGTTGGGACCGGGTGCATGTTGACAAGGATACGGGTTCGTAAAATTTTAAATTTTTACGTGCAGCGGAAGAATTAGCATAAAATAATTTCTTAAATTATTTTAACCACGTATCTAGCATGCAACCTTATGATGTGTGGACATGATCATAAATTAAAACTTTGCGGAAAAGTAAACTAATTTACTTAGTACCTCGCGTAACTCGAAGTAAGGGACGAGATCCAACCGTAGCGTCCCTTGGAAGCTCCGCCTCTATTCGCGTCCACGCCGAGTTCTCTTCGGGATGACTTCGCAAAGCCACGAGTTTTGTGCCGACGAGAACTACTAGATTCTCTAAAGGCACAACTAGAAGATCAAGAGAGAAGAAAGGAAACTAACCACCAAGAGACGGAATCTAAATTCCGAGAAGGAAGGAGATGTGATCCGCTTCTTCTTCTCCGAGGTCGTCTTGGTGGATGAAGCTCACGCCCACCTTGGGAGTTGCGCCGGCCCTAGGGGAGGAGAGAGAGCCGGCCCTAGAGAGAGAGGGGCGCCGGCCCTAGAGAGAGAGAGGCATGTAGAGAGAGAGAGAGAGCAACTAATCTCTTGATTAATTGATTAGGAATTCAAGGCTTGCCTTTGGTTCCTTATATAGTTGCTTCTCCCTTGCCAAGTCTCTCTCTTAACGGAATTAACGGAATTAATTTTCATAAGAAATTTATCTTATAATCTTTCTTATGAATAATTCCGTTATGCCTAGTTTTATTATAACTAACTTTATAATAAAAAAATACTTCTCTCCTTTAATTATGGAATAAATTTTATAAGAAATTTATAAACTTTCTTATTATGAAAAAATCAATTCATAATTGATTTTATAAAAATAAACCATTCCATGGATCATTTTAATTTCCATAAAAAGAATAAATTTCTATAAATTTATTTATATAAATTTCTTTATACAAATTTATTTATCCATAATTTATAAAACAAATCGCGCTAGATTTATTTTATTAATTAAACCAAATAAATTGGTTTCTTCCCCTTGTTGTGGCCGGCCAAACCAAAGGGGGTTAACACCCTCTTTGGCCGGCCAAACCGAGCCGAACCGATCGCGAATTAAACTCATTTAATTCGCCCAATAAGCCTTCAAAAGACTTAGCCATTTTAAGTTTCCGTTGCGCCTCTGATTAACTCAGATTCGACTTATTTCTCTTGATTGGAAAATCCAATTTTCAACTCGTTTTAAATCCCTCGGATTACTCGTAGTGCGTGTGACTAAATAGGCTTTCGATTTATGTTGGCCGTCTATAATTAACCAATTATAGAACGGTCATGAGTGGCACCTAGTAGTACATCATGACCCCCAATTAATCGAAAGATCAACGGTTTGACCTCAGAAGTAATTCCGAAACCCTTCAGCAGCTCTAATGAATCGTGCCCCATTCCCTTCACCATCTTATACCCACTTGGTTCAGGACACGGTCTATTTGTGTCAGTCCCCACTAGGCTGACTACGTCACACCTAGCCCAAGTAATGTCTTTCTCGTCCTTTGGGTTTCTAATTACTCTCATGTATTTAAGAGACTCGCACTCTAAACATGATATGCTCTGGCCAGAGGCTTTGAGTAACAATCCGACGATAGGCCTGGGTATACATCTCCTCGCAAGGAGTGGTGAATCCTTTGTAGGCTGTTCAAACATATTCGGGCACTTCGGCTTATACCAATCATCCTGGGTCCACACCTCCTTGGAGATGCTTGCTTAAGATGTTAAAGTATAAGTCTCCATGACCAAGATGACTTGAACATCACAAGTCAAAGGAACATCGCACTTAAGCTGCAGTAATAACTTCATTGACATATCTTATAGATTACCATATGAAGTTTTACAGCTAGTCACTCCAATGAACTAGTTCCCTTAACTAGCATCCATGTTTATCTCCGGACATCCCAATGTCACCAGCCAGTGAGAATCAGCTGATTAGAGAATAACCCCATGCTAGTCTCAACAGAATTGATAGTGTCCGTATTTATCAATTCATCGACTAGGGATATTTTCAATACTTCACAATTGCACATTTAGAGATAATCACTAGTTGTGATCCCATCACAAATTCTCTTATGCTGTGAATGTATGCGGACATTCAGTAGATGAGTTTAAGATCCCAATCAAATACACAAACATGTATACTCAAATAGTGAATTATCATTTATTAAAATAAATGTTTACAATCATAAGGCGATTGCCTTAGGACACTTCTCTCATA
>JAGFNQ010003553.1:111271-148730 GCA_024364735.1 Boesenbergia rotunda | reverse complement strand
GATTTGGAGTCATCCTTATCTGTCTGGAACTGGCATCTGTATACCCACGTATTACCATATCTCCTTCTCCATATATTATTAGGAACACATCCTTAGTTCTTCTTAAGTACTTAAGGATTGTCTTGACAGCCGCCCAATGATCCATTCCTGGATCCGACTGGTATCTGCTTGTGACGCTCAAAGCATACGATACATCGGGCCTAGTACATAACATAGCATACATGATAGATCCTATCGCGGATGCATAAGGAATCTTATTCATGCAAATCCTCTCGTCTTCTGTGCGTGGACACATAGACTTTGAAAGGTTGATCCCATGCGTGATGGGAAGGTAACCTTTCTTGGATTCCGACATGCTAAACCTTTTTAGCACTCGGTCTATATACGTAGACTGCGAAAGACCAAGCAACCGTTTTGATCTATCTCTATAGATTCTAATCCCAAGGATATAGGTTGCTTCTCCCAGGTCTTTCATGGAGAAAGTTTTGGACAACCAAATTTTAACTGTCTATAAAACTGATATATCGTTTCCTATAAGTAATATGTCATCGACATATAACACTAGGAATACGACTGCACTCCCACTAACCTTCTTGTACACACAAGGTTCGTCAGGATTTTGTGAGAAATAAAACTCTTTGATTGTCTCATCAAAACGGATGTTCCAGCTCCTAGATGCTTGCTTCAGTCCATATATGGATCGTTGAAGCTTGCATACTTTGGTTTTATCAACCGATGTGAAACCTTCAGGTTGTATCATGTATACATCCTCAAGCAGGTTTCCATTAAGGAAAGCTGTTTTTACATCCATTTGCCATATCTCATAATCATAATGAGCTGCTATGGCTAGGAGCATCCGAATGGATTTAAGCATAGCTACTGGCGAATAGGTTTCGTCATAATCAATTCCTTGTTTCTAACGATATCCTTTTGCCACTAATCTAGCCTTAAAGGTAACAACATTACCTTCCATGTCGGTTTTCTTCTTGAAAACCCACTTGCACCCTATGGGTTTAATCCCTTCAGGTGGGTTAACCAAGTCCCATACTTGATTTTCGTACATGGAATCCATTTCCGACTTCATGGCTTCAAGCCATTTGTCCCTTTCTGAACATTTCAGAACATCTTCATAACTGATAGGTTCGTCATGGCTTATGAGTAACACGTCGTTCGATTCACTTATGAGAAATTCGTATCTCTCTGGAATATTGCGTGTCCTATCAGACCTACGAAGAGGTGGTGTTGTTTTAGGTTCAACTGATAGCTCATCATTATGAGTTATTAGTTGTGGGTCTTGACTAGGTGTCTCTGTAATGTCTATTGAAGTTTCTTGAACTTCATCAAGTTCAATGCCACTCCCACTGTTTTCTTGTAAAAGAAATTCTTTTCCCAGAAATACAGCATGCCTTGAAACAAACACCTTTTGTTCCAAGGGATGATAGAATTAGTAACCCTTCGTTTCCTTAGGGTATCCAATAAATAGACATTTATCAGACTTAGCATCCAATTTGTCTGATACAGTCCGCTTCACATAAGCAGGACAACCCCATATCTTAAGGTGAGTTAAGTGAGGTTTCTTACTATTCCACGTCTCATATGGAGTAGTAGAGACTACCTTGGTCGGGACTCTGTTTAACAAGTAAACAGCTGTTTTAAGTGCATATCCCCAAAAGGATTTTGGAAGAGTTGCATGATTCATCATAGACCTAACCATGTCCATCAAGGTTCGGTTACGCCTCTCAGATACACCATTATGCTGTGGTGTATACGGTGGAGTCCATTGGGATAATATCCCATTGTCTCTAAGATAATCTTGAAACTCTTGACTTAAGTATTCACCACCCCGATCGGATCGAAGTATTTTAATACTTTTGCCATGTTGTTTCTCTACTTCATTTCTGAACTCTTTGAATTTCTCAAACGCTTTAGATTTGTGTTTCATCAAGAACACATACCTGAATCGTGAGTGATCATCGATAAAGGTGATGAAGTAGCTATAGCTTCCTTGTGCAAGAGTTGACATTGGTCCACATACATCAGTATGTATAAGACCAAGCAATTCTCCCACTGGATTACCTTTTCCGGAAAAGGGTAATTTGGTCATCTTGCCTTTTAAGCATGATTCGCATGTATCAAATGAACCGGGTTCAAATGATTCCAGAATTCCACATCGGTGTAATTCGGTCATGCGTTTCTTACTTACATGGCCAAGACGGCAATGCCAAGTGTAGGAGTATATTCGATTATCTATTCGAGCACGTTTGTTGCTAACTTCGATATTGAAAACGTCACTGGATAAATCTAACGTGTAGATGCCATTGCACAAAGTTCCATTCCCATAAAGAACACCATTTAAAGTTATGTAACAACAATTGTTACTAAAAGTTAAATGATAACCTTTTTCATTCAAACATGAAATAGATACAATGTTCTTTATTAATGAAGGAACAAAATAACAATTATCCAATTCTAAGACACGTCCAGTGGGGAGCTTTAGCAAATATGTTCTGATGGCAACAGCAGCAATCTTTGCTCCATTTCCAACTCGCAAATTCGCTTCTCCTTTAACGAGTCTTCTTCTATTCCTTAGCCCCTGTACGTCATTACATATATGTGAGCTAAACCTAGTATCAAGTACCCAGGTATTTGAGGAAATAGAGTGACATTCAATAACGAAGATACCTGAAGAGGATGGGGCATCGGATGCCTTATTCTTCAAGGACTCAAGATAAACCTTGCAGTTTCTTCGCCAGTGACCCTCCTTGCCACAATGATGGCAAGTTCCTTTTGGTTTCTTTTCAGTCTTTTTGGCCTTTTTCTTCTTCCCTTTATTCTGTTCTTTGGCCTTCCTCTTAGAACCTTTCTTTGAGGAACCAACTAACAGTACCGCCTTTTGATCCGGCTTTACAGAAGGCTCTACAGTCTTCAGCAGGTTGAGCAACTCAGGAATGGTGGTCTCTAGTTTGTTCATCCGATAGTTCATCACAAATTGTGAATAACTTTTGGGCAAACAATTCAGAATTAAGTCAATACTTAGTTCATGATCCATTGCAAATCCGAGTGTGCTCAGTCGCTCAATGTACCCCAACATCTTTAACACAAACTGCGAGGCAGAAGTGCCTTCCTGCATCTTAGTGGTGAAGAGGAGTCTGGAGACTTCGAACCTTTCGGATCTCGCCTGCTCTTCAAACAACTCATGAAGATGGAAGATGATGGTATAAGCATCCATATGCTCATGCTGCTTTTGCAGCTCAGGTACCATAGAGGCTAGCATGATACAACTCGCAAGTTCAGAATCGGTCACATGTTTCTGATAGGCCACTAGCTGGTCTGGAGTTGCACCTTCTGGAGGATGGTTGGGAAGTTGATCTTCAAGGACATAGGCAAGCTTCTCTGCCTTGAGGACTATCCTCAGGTTTCGAAGCCAGTCCATGAAGTTCGGCCCGGTCAGTTTATTGGTGTCCAAAATGGAATGCAAGTTTAGAGAAGACATGATCGAGTGATTAACCTAGAAATACAAATTGAGTTTATGTGAGAAGAATGATTAAAGAATGTATCAATATACATTAATTAAAAAATCCTATTTATTTTTCAAATTGAATAACCCTTTTTATCAATTTGGGAGATCATAGGAACATCTCCAAATAGGTTGATATCCAACCATAGATAAGAACCACCATGGCTGTGGCCATCAAGTTATTCATAGCTATGAAGGTAGGTAATTATACCGATTACATATCACATATATGTAACTATCACTTTATGCTATCAACTAATTGAATATTTGCATAAATCATTGGGTTGTTAACTCATTAACAAGTATGCAACATTATACATAGCACCCAACTGCACCTCTCTTTACATCGACCTTGGCTGTGGCACAACAAATCGATGCTCCAAGCTTAAGGCTGACCCATTAATCAAGAAATAGTTTTAATATGGTTGGAGCTCATTCAACCATTTAGTCAGGCTTGGATGTGTCCAACAACCAAAACTAAGGATTGACCTCTGACTCCAACTATATTATTCATAAACTAATTCCATGGTTTGAACATGTTGAGGTTCAAGCCGGGCATGGATGTGTCCATCAACCCAAACGAGAAACAAAACTCCGGTTCTAACCATATTAATGGAAGGTGTTAGCCTTAATATTTTGTAAGGGGTCTTGGGTCTCATCCTTTCCTTTTAATGCGCATTCATGACTTATAATTATGTCATGACTAACGATTTCCTTAATAAAGTATGTATGTGACTTAATTTATCAAGTCCCATAATTTGAATTAGGAACCGGATTTCCTAATTCTAATTTCATACTTTATTAAAGGAATTATTTTGGGAAACAATTTCCTAAATTGTCATAATCAATTTCGGAAATAATATGTTCAAGACTTTGATTTCTCTAAATCAAAACTTGTTAAATTAAGAGACAATTCCCTTAATTCAACCACATATTATTTTCATGAAAATCTCATTTAAGAAACTCTATAGGAAACCATTTTCCTAATTAATTTTGAAGACAACAATATGTAAGAGCATCACCTCTTAAAACATATTTTATTCTTGGATTTAATTAATTACAACAAATCGTTTTCTAAGGGTGGCTCCCCGAGGCTCAGATACCCAAAGAAAAGTAATTTATCGTAAATCCAATTTGGTCCGCTTCGGAAGCGCAACCAAATTAATCATGACAATTTCATTTAAAATTAGGAAATTAAATTACAACAACTAACTTTAAATTGGACGGCTCCCCGAGGCTCAATCCAAAATAAAGAATTTTGTTGTCAATTTAAAAACCAATTCAAATTTAATTGTCAATTAATTGTCCATAAATTTATCTAGACTTTCTTAAAAGAAAGTGGCCAAAATTGTGAGATTTCATAATAGTTTTTCAGAATAATTGTAAGTTTCTGGTACAAAGAAAACTTACAAATTTCCAAAGTTGGAAAATTTCTAAAATAGAAAATTTCCAAAATTGGAAAGTTTCCAAAGATGGGAAGTTTTCACAATTATTATAAAATTTTTAGAAACTAGGATATTTCAAAAGTTTGCGAAATTTCATGAGGATTTCCAAACTTAGAAATTCCTAAATCTAAAATTTATTATAATTGGAAAGTTTCCATAATTGAAAATTTTTTCCAAAATTGAGATTATGACAAAGTTTTCCGCAAAACAATTATATGATTATGTCGAACACTAACCGGCTCTGATACCACTTTTGGGACCGGGTGCATGTTGACAAGGATACGGGTTCGTAAAATTTTAAATTTTTACGTGCAGCGGAAAAATTAGCATAAAATAATTTCTTAAATTATTTTAACCATGTATCTAGCATGCAACCTTATGATGTGTGGACATGATCATAAATTAAAACTTTGCGGAAAAGTAAACTAATTTACTTAGTACCTCGCGTAACTCGAAGTAAGGGACGAGATCCAACCGTAGCGTCCCTTGGAAGCTTCGCCTCTATTCGCGTCCACGCCGAGTTCTCTTCGGGATGACTTCGCAAAGCCACGAGTTTTGTGCCGACGAGAACTACTAGATTCTCTAAAGGCACAACTAGAAGATCAAGAGAGAAGAAAGGAAACTAACCACCAAGAGACGGAATCTAAATTCCGAGAAGGAAGGAGATGTGATCCGCTTCTTCTTCTCCGAGGTCGTCTTGGTGGATGAAGCTCACGCCCACCTTGGGAGTTGCGCCGGCCCTAGGGGAGGAGAGAGAGCCGGCCCTAGAGAGAGAGGGGTGCCGGCCCTAGAGAGAGAGAGGCATGTAGAGAGAGAGAGAGAGCAACTAATCTCTTGATTAATTGATGAGGATTTCAAGGCTTGCCTTTGGTTCCTTATATAGTTGCTTCTCCCTTGCCAAGTCTCTCTCTTAACGGAATTAACGGAATTAATTTTCATAAGAAATTTATCTTATAATCTTTCTTATGAATAATTCCGTTATGCCTAGTTTTATTATAATTAACTTTATAATAAAATAAATACTTCTCTCCTTTAATTATGGAATAAATTTTATAAGAAATTTATAAACTTTCTTATTATGAAAAAATCAATACATAATTGATTTTATAAAATTAAAATAAACCATTCCATGGATCATTTTAATTTCCATAAAAAGAATAAATTTCTATAAATTTATTTATATAAATTTCTTTATACAAATTTATTTATCCATAATTTATTAAACAAATCGCGCTAGATTTATTTTATTAATTAAACCAAATAAATTGGTTTCTTCCCCTTGTTGTGGCCGGCCAAACCAAAGGGGGTTAACACCCTCTTTGGCCGGCCAAACCGAGCCGAACCGATCGCGAATTAAACTCATTTAATTCGCCCAATAAGCCTTCAAAAGACTTAGCCATTTTAAGTTTCCGTTGCGCCTCTGATTAACTCAGATTCGACTTATTTCTCTTGATTGGAAAATCCAATTTTCAACTCGTTTTAAATCCCTCGGATTACTCGTAGTGCGTGTGACTAAATAGGCTTTCAATTTATGTTGGCCGTCTATAATTAACCAATTATAGAACGGTCATGAGTGGCACCTAGTAGTACATCATGACCCCCAATTAATCGAAAGATCAACGGTTTGACCTCAGAAGTAATTCCGAAACCCTTCAGCAGCTCTAATGAATCGTGCCCCATTCCCTTCACCATCTTATACCCACTTGGTTCAGGACACGGTCTATTTGTGTCAGTCCCCACTAGGCTGACTACGTCACACCTAGCCCAAGTAATGTCTTTCTCGTCCTTTGGGTTTCTAATTACTCTCATGTATTTAAGAGACTCGCACTCTAAACATGATATGCTCTGGCCAGAGGCTTTGAGTAACAATCCGACGATAGGCCTGGGTATACATCTCCTCGCAAGGAGTGGTGAATCCTTTGTAGGCTGTTCAAACATATTCAGGCACTTCGGCTTATACCTAATCATCCTGGGTCCACACCTCCTTGGAGATGCTTGCTTAAGATGTTAAAGTATAAGTCTCCATGACCAAGATGACTTGAACATCACAAGTCAAAGGAACATCGCACTTAAGCTGCAGTAATAACTTCATTGACATATCTTTATAGATTACCATATGAAGTTTTACAGCTAGTCACTCCAATGAACTAGTTCCCTTAACTAGCATCCATGTTTATCTCCGGACATCCCAATGTCACCAGCCAGTGAGAATCAGCTGATTAGAGAATAACCCATGCTAGTCTCAACAGAATTGATAGTGTCCGTATTTATCAATTCATCGACTAGGGATATTTTCAATACTTCACAATTGCACATTTAGAGATAATCACTAGTTGTGATCCCATCACAAATTCTCTTATGCTGTGAATTGTATTGCGGACATTCAGTAGATGAGTTTAAGATCCCAATCAAATACACAAACATGTATACTCAAATAGTGAATTATCATTTATTAAAATAAATGTTTACAATCATAAAGCGATTGCCTTAGGACACTTCTCTCATATCACTAACAGATAGTACATTAGGGAAGTCACTTTTGGCGGAACTAGCCGAAGCTACTAATCCAAGACCCAAACTAGTTAGACCAAAATCTTTCTAGAAGTAACTTGAAGATGGATTTTCAATAAAAGTCTTTGTCATGGAAAGGGTTGATGATCCAATAAGGCTACGGCCAAAGAAAGCCTAGTGCCTCGCCAAGACCTGGAAGCCGATTATTGAAAACCAAATTCACCTTACTATTGTCAGATTTGAATCTAACACAAATTTCAATTAATCTTAGATTCAACCATTTTTTTAAAATTAATATTCAATTAAACTGTTTTCAAAATTAATTCAACTTTTCAAAACTAATCATGGTTTTTCAAAATAAAATCTTTACTTCTACTAAAACCTGTCTCACAAAACCCCATAAGGTTAACGTGATTGATAACTATAGATTGGGTGAGACAAACTAGGGTGTGAAAATCAATTTAAGCTATCCTTAATTCTAATTGGATCCAAATCAACAAATTCTTTATGTGTAGGAAATAAAGATTTGGACCAATGGATGTTGGATAGCGGATGCTCCAGACACATGACTGGAGACAAATTGAAATTCACCAAACTCAAGTTCAAGAACCTAGGCTTAGTAGCATTTGGCAACAATGCTACATTCAAAGTCATTGGGTCAGGTAACATTGAACTCAAATCTGATTTTGTAATTAAAAAGGTACTCTTGGTTGAGAACTTTAAATTTAATTTGCTTAGTATAAGTCAATTATGTGATACTGGTTATGTAGTTACCTTTACCAACTCTGACTGCCTGATTAGAAATTTGCGAGACTCAGAAGTCATGCTTAAGGGCACTAGGAAAAATAACGTTTACACTATAAACCTACCCTTAGTACCTAAATGCTTCTTAACTCAGTTAGAAGAATCAAACCTCTGGCATAGGAGATTAGGTCACACTAATCTAAGATTAATTTCAAAAATCACCCAACTTGGTTTAATTAAAGGAATACCAAAAATTAAGAACCATGAAAACATGATATGTGAATCATGCAACCAAGATAAACAAATCAGGTCTAATCACAAACAAATTCAATCAGATCTAACTCAAACTACACTTGACCTCCTGCACCTTGACCTATTTGATTCACATGTAGCCAAGTCACTAAGCGGAAACCGGTACTGCTTAGTAATTATCGATGATTACTCTAGGTTTACTTGGGTTAGGTTTCTAAAGACTAAGGATGAAACCCTAAACCTGTTTATTGATTTTTGTAACATAGTTGAAAATCAAAATGATACCAAGATCAAAAGACTTAGGAGTGATCACGGGGGAGAGTTTGAGAATCAAAGGTTCGAGGAATTTTATAGAATAAATGGGTATATTCATGAATTCTCATGTCCTAGAACCCCCCAGCAGAATGGGATAGTAGAACGGAAAAATAGAACCCTACAGGAAGCTGCTAGGACTATGTTCAATGAATTCAACCTAGCTAACCAATTTTGGGCAGAAGCAATTAGTACGGCTTGCTATATCCAAAATAGGGTCCTAATTAACAAACGACCTAATAAAACTCCCTATGAATTATATTACCATAGACTTCCAAACCTACATTACCTAAGGGTCTTTGGGTGCAAAGTCCATATCCTAAACACCAAGGACTACCTAGGTAAATTCTAGTCTAAGTCAACCCCAGGGGTCTTCTTAGGATATTCAACAACAAGTAGGGCCTATAGGGTCTACAATAGACAATCTAACAAAATTGAAGAAACAAAAAATCTAATATTTGATGAGGAAACTAATTCAAAATCTGATAATCCAGATCTAAATCCATCAAACATTGATCATGAAGATAATGAACAAATTATTGAACCATCAATTGAACCACTGGTTGAACCTCTAAATGAACTGACTATTGAACCAACTACTGAGTCAATTGAACCAACCCAAGCAATTGAACCAAATACTGAACCGAACCATCCAGCCGGACCTGAGGCTGAACCAAGTAGTAGAAGAACTAAGAAACCCAGACTCAGTCACCCAACTGATCAAATTGTGGGTGATCCAACCTTAGGAGTCAGAACTAGGTCTTCCTATAGAAATCTTAGTCAGATTGTACTGATTTCAAAAATTGAACCTAAGACTATAGAGGAAGCCTTACCTGATCCTGATTGGATCATAGCAATGCAAGAGGAGTTAGCCCAATTTGAAAGGAACCAAGTCTGGGAACTAGTACCTAAACCTGAGGGCAAATCCATTATCGACACTAAGTGGGTGTTTAAGAATAAGCTAAATGACCAAGGGAAAATAGTTAGAAATAATGCCCTCTTAGTAGATAAAGGGTTCAGTCAAGTCGAAGGGTTAGACTATGACGAAACCTATGCCCCAGTAGCGAGACTTGAGTCTATTAGAATGTTGCTAGCCTTTGCAGCCCATAAAGGATTTAAACTCTACCAAATGGATGTAAAGTCAGCCTTTCTAAATGGATTTATTAGAGAAGAAGTCTATGTAGGACAACCCCCCAGTTTTGAGGACTTAGAAAAACCTGACCACGTTTACAAACTCAATAAGGCACTGTATGGACTAAAATAAGCACCTAGGGCATGGTATGAACGCCTATCAACATACCTCATTTCTAAGGAATTTAACTAAGGACAACTTGACTCAACTCTTTTTGTTAAGACCTTAGAAAGAGACATTTTCATTGCCCAAATCTATGTTGACGACATAATTTTTAGATCCACCAACTCAAATTTCTTAAAAGAATTTATAAAAATATTGAAAAACGAATTCGAAATGAGCTTAGTTGGTGAGCTCAACTTCTTTTTAGGATTACAAATTAAGCAAACTAGGGATGGAAATTATGTCCATCAATCCAAATATGCTAAGGAGTTAATAAAGAAATTTAAAATGGATAACTCCAAAAGCATAAGTACTCCTATGGCCACAAATGTAAAAATAGATAGTGACCCTGATGGTAAAACTGTAGACCTTAAACTATACCGAAGCATGATTGGTAGTCTACTTTACCTTACAGCCAGCAGACCTGATATCCTTTTTGCTGTAGGAATGTGTGCTAGATACTAAACATGTGCTAAGGAAATGCACTTAGCAGCCTTAAAAAGAATACTTAGATATATCAAGGGCCCCCTAAATGTAGGGATTTGGTATTCTAGGACCTCGACTTTTGACCTATCAGGATATTCGGATTCTGACTATACTGGATGCAAACTAGATAAAAAGAGTACAAGTGGAAGCTGCCAACTTTTAGGAAATAGTCTAGTCAGTTGGTGCAGCAGAAAGCAACACTGCGTAGCTCTATCTACAACTGATGCTGAGTATGTTGCTTTAGGAGAGTGTGTAGCACAACTCTTATGGATGATGCACACTCTTAAAGACTTCCAGCTTGATTACACCCAAACCCAAGTCTACATTGATAATATAAGTTCAATCAATATAACTAAGAACCCAATCCAACACTCTAGAACTAAACACATAGAAGTTAAACACCACTTCCTAAGAGATCATGTAGCCAGGGGTGAGATAGTCCTTAAGCATGTAGACTCAAAATCTAACTTAGCTGATATCTTCACCAAACCCTTACCTGAGTCTGAGTTCAGCTCAATAAGAAGGCAGTTAGGGTTATGCTTGGTAGAATAGGACTGCTCTATTTATGTTTTTTTTAAAAACTATTTTATTTCTTATCTTTTTTTATTTGAAAAATCATTTTTTATGTTATTTAAAATGGTTTTCCTACTTAGTTTTTTTAAAAAAAACTTACCCCCTTCAAAACAAGGGCTTTTTCGCAAATGGACTTAGCTTAGGCCCTAACCCTAGAACTGCATGCACCTATAGATCTAGCAGCCAGCATCTCACAAGCACCTTAGGGTATTTTTTATTGATAACCTAGAATGGGTTGAGATGCTTAGGTCTATGCCTTGATTCAAGATGCTTTAAGTCAGTGCATCTGCAGTAATTGGGGCACTAAATACCAATTAAACAGTAATCAGGTTAAGTGTCAAGCTTAGAAAATCTAACTTGATCAGAACACTTAACTTGACTAACCCTAGCGAAAGCTACAGTTTATAACAGTTAGTAAGTAGCTAATTGGGCTAAACAGGACCCGAAAGAGAAAAGTTATGTTAAATCCGAAACTTTTGTGTCACTCCGGAAAACTTCTCGGAAAAGGGTCCTAGGGTGTCCGGGCTTCCAGATAAGGTTTAGGGAATTTAAGGAATTTAAAACTAAACCTTGAAGGGGTTGTTTGCGAAAAATGTTCCTAATTAAGGGTGTAAATTGAATCAAATTACAATGGATGGACTTAAATGAAAAAGGGACAAGGTATAAGAGGTTGTTAGGGCTTAAGGGTCCGCCGCAATCCACCCCACACCCGATCGCCTCGCTTCTCTTCTCTTCTCCCTCACCCGCGTGCCCTAGCCGCAGCCGCAGCCGCAGCCGCACACCAACGTTCTTCTTCCTTTTCCCCTCTCCCGATCGCAACCGAAGCTGCTGTTAGATTCCCCGATTTCCACCTCTCCGTTTGAGCTGTGCCCTAGCTTTGGCCCGCGGCGCCACTTGGATGTAGAAGCTAGTCGAGCTCACCTCTTGGTTGTCATTCTACTGGTACGGGAACAAGGGAAGGATGGTTGACGGCTCGGAATCAAGTAAGCTCTGGATCTAATCTCTAGCTGCTTCCGATTGAATGGTGGAATTCCGGATTATTGGATTTAGATGTGTTTTCTGTGGTGCAGTGGTTAAAATGATCCCGTAACTATTTTACCATGTTTAATCCTTCATTACCTTGGATTTGTGTGTACAGATCCATTGGGGAATACGATTTTGAATCGAGATTGAAGCTGATTAGGAATTAGAGGGTGATTTGGTTTGTGGTAGCAACTCCTTCTGTTTGGATTAACTACTGAAACTTGGGCATTTGCTTTTAGTTGGTGTGTGCCATTTCCCTGTGCGATCAGGAGCTCCTACTGTGGAGGCCTACTTGGGCTCAGGTAAGGAAATGTTTTCCTCCACATGTTATCTTTGTTAATTGCTCTATGATGGAGTAGTTTCTGTGATGGTTTGCCCAGATTTCTTATGACAGGTTATACTTGAATTGGTGGTAGGTTGTGATCTTGCTAGGAGTATAGTCTTGGTATTGTTTCGTTTAGAATCAATCTGTGGAAGGAGCTGATAGCAATTTCATATGTGATTAGGGTTGTTGGATTTTGATCTTGAAGAGGTTGAATTGGAAATAAACCTAAACCTTAATTACGTGGGGTAATTAGGGACCTTTCCATTTAATTAGACATAATTAAATGAAAGAGAACTATTAGGTTAACCCTAGTATGGTTAGGGATTAATTAGCTAATTATCTTTCTGTAAATAGCTAATTAAATACGTCCTTGATACAGGAGCTTGATTGGATCTATTGCTGTTTATTATTGGCGGGTGGTTCTTTCTTCTTGATACAGACTTCAACTATTTTGGAGGCGGGTACTTCTTGCGTGTATTCTGTAGTCCACCTTATCTTTATGCATGGCTAGTTATTTATGCAGTAGGTTGATATTGACCTTTATCTGCTACCGTTTTGTTATCCTGCTTGATACTTATGCTTGACCTTGGATATGATCTACATTTACTTCTATACAGTCTCATTTATTTGTTATCTGACTCTGTATAGCATTGGTATGAGCATGAGTATGTGGATAGAGATTAGCATTCCATTGTATGGTTGCATTGGTTGATTCTGGTCATACTTGCACGTGTGTCTAGATATGGACTGATTGGGTTATTGTGGTATGTCACCTGATATCTACATTGGTTGATTTTATTCATACTTGCACGTGTGTCTGGATATAGGATTGATTGGGTTATGATGCATACATATGACCTGTGCATGATTGGTTGAGTTATATGTCGACGACCTGGTAGGGGTTGCATGTGTTAGTCATGCACCATACCTGCACTGTATGCATGCCGGCGATCAGCGACACCCTTGTGGTTGAGCCTAATCGTCTTCCGACACATGATATGCACACACGGCCACTCATGGGTTAGTGGATACCGCTGGGTGTGTGCATTTGCTCTGTAGTGCTCCGCTCGTCCGCTCAGGGGTAGTGGTTTCGGAGCGTGGCAGCACACATAGATCCTTTCTCTTCCCATAGACCAGAGAAGATGAGAGAGATATCTCCCCCATATATATATATGGGGCGGAGCGATAGCTCCACCAGCATCCTGTCCTCTCGGTCACTCAGGAGCAGTGATGGCAGATGTGCGGACAGTGTCACCGCTCTACCCACTCAGCTGACATAGTATCGCCTGTCTCGGTGGCTTGACTGGAGTTAGGGGGTGACCATGACATTGGATCATGTGCATATGATGCATTTGTGCGTTGATTGTGTTTGCTGCATTTACTTGCTGCACTTGTTTGACATGCACATACAGGATGTACTGTTGAATGGTTTGTTGACCCTGCACTTGCTCGTATGGTACGAGTCCTATTATGATCATGATAGACTGATTTCTGCTATGTACAGTCCTTTATTATTTCAGTTATGCATGCTTCTGATATTATTATGGAGACTGTATCCTGTTGTTTCTATATAGCTGCTTTAGCTACTTTTCTGCCATGCATATCTTTCTATATACCCGCGAGTCTACTTGGACTCACCATCCGTCGTAATATTTTTGTTTCAGGTTGATAGCTCGCCGGAGGAGCCCAGTTGCCAGTCCTGGTCCCTACGACTCCGTTGATGGAGGCTTCCGCGTTATTTTTCTTTTTATAGCATTTCTTATGCGTTGTACTCGTTTTTCATATACCGTGGGCTTGTATTGGATTTATTCGTACGGTATTGTATTTTTGAGTCCTCTGTTGGACTTTGTGTTTGTGGTTTTGCTACACGCCTACCCAGGGGGCAGCTCAGGTGAGTTCTACGTTTCAGTATTGTGGTATTTCCTTACCTTATGTTTTATATATGCCTGTTTTGAGGCCTGAGGCCAATTTATAAACTGCGTGTGTTGTGTGTATGTATAAATTGTCCGCCGGACAGGGGAGATGCTGTCCGATTTTATATTGGATCAGCGGCTCCAATGGTCTCGGGGTGTGACAATTTATTTTGGTATCAGAGCCCAGGTTGCCGGATACCTTTAGGACTTATGGATTTAGGTTTACGTTGTGTATTTGATTTACGGATTTGTCAGTGTTAAATCTGATACCTACCCGGTAGGTGTCAGAGCTCGGGTTAGATGAGTCTACTCGAGTACATTTCGGATTTTCGGAGTCGTTTCACGGCGTGATTTGGACCATGGGACCTGGCGGCGACGGGACATCTCCGGGCGACAAATGTATAATTTGATAAGGTTAGTGACCTATACCTTTGGTAACCAATGGTTAATATTGTAACAGGTATGACTGGGCGCGGACGTGCCCCCGCAGCGAGACGTGGTCGAGGGCGGCCACGTAAGTCTACTATTGGGTCTCCGGTTACCAGGTCACTCGAGAGATCGACGGAGACGGGGCCGGTCAGTCAGGGACAGACTCCTCCGGTTGTTCCGAGGCCCCCATCTCCACTGCTGTCAGCGGTTCCGACCGTACCACCCGCGACTACCACACCATTGATTCCCACAGTATCAGCACCAGTGCCTGCTACTGCATATTCAACGGGACCATCATCGATTCCTGTTGCTACACCGGCAGTGGTGCCTACTACTGCATATTCAGCGGGACCATCATCGATTCCTGTTGATACACCGGCAGCGATGCCTGCTACTACATACTCAGCGAGACCATCTTCGATACCTATTGCTACTCCTGCAGCGGTGCCTGCAGTACCGTACCCGGTCGCACCACCGTCGGCACCACCCGCACCGTACCCTGCAGTACCTACTCCCCCGGCGGTGCCTACGGCTAGCTACCCCTCAGTACCTGTCATGGGAGTTCCTACGGCACCTTCAGCTATTCCAGCTCCAGCAGCTTATTCGGCCCCACCAGTGGCCCCTGTGCCGGGATTTCCCACGGCTCCGTCTACTGTTTTTGGAGTAGCACCTTCTACGACTCCACTGGTAGCTCCTACTACTCCAGCAGATTGGGCCAGAGCTAGAGCCCGGATACCCGCACTTGCAGAGTCGGTGAAGGGCCGATTTACATTGTTCCACGGAGGATATGATCATAGGGCTACCTGTTCCTGGTTGGAGACTTTGGAGGGCACTTTTTATTACATGGCATCCTCCGAGTGGGAGAAGGCGGAGCTGGCAGTATACCATTTACGGGACAAGGCGGTTTCCTGGTGGGCCTCGCAGCGCACGATTATTGGGGAGCAGCGCCTTACTTGGGCCGTTTTCAGAGAGGCATTCGAGAGTCAGTACGTCCCGATAGCCTATCAGATGTCACAGCGACAGGAGTTCATGACTCTGCAGCAGGGGAGTCACACGGTTATGGAGTACAGTGCAGAATTCAACAGGTTGGCTGAATTTTGTCCCGAGCTGGTCACTGAGGATAGATCACAGATGATTCACTTCACTCGGGGGCTAGCTGGGTATATCAGACTCCAGCTTGCCGGATTTAGTACTGCATCTTACCGTGAAGCTTTGGGGAAAGCCCGTCTGATTGAGATGGCAAAGCAAGAGTTGAATTGAGAGAAAAAGAAAGGAAAGGAGTCCGCACAGAGCGCTGGCCAGACTCAGTCATAGCAGACCTCTGGACGGAAGCGTGGCGGGCAGGGACAGTCAGCTCAAAGCACTTTTGGGGTGTCTGGCAGGCCTCAGAAGTCTGGTCATGATTCAGGAAGTTCTTCCTGGCATTCTCAACAGCGTCAGAAGAAGAAGACCAGCGGCAGTTTTCACTGCACCCTATGTGGTTCCAGTGATCATTCCAGTACAGGTTGTCCTGTGGGGCATGCAGTGTGTTTTTACTGTAGGCTCCCGGGGCACATGAGTCAAGACTGTGCACTGAAGGCACAACGCGAGGGGACTGGAGGCACAGGCCAAAGTGGACATACTGTACAAAGTGGACATACCACACAGAGTGGCCATACCCCACAGACGGGACCTCAACGTGGAGGACGGAGGACTCAGCATTCTTTCCGTCCACCCCAGACAGCCACTCCAGCCGTGGTTTATTGTATGCCAGGATATGAGTACGTCAGTACCCCAGCGGCATCTCAGAGTTCTGTTTCAGCACTCCCACAGCAGTACATGCCACCGCCTCAGCACTACCCGATTTATCAGACTGCACAGTATCAGCCTCAGCCTGCGGCGGGAGCACCTGTACCTCAGCCCCTGCCACCATCACAGCCACAGCAGTCTCCTCCTCTGCCTCCACCGCCAGAGTTTGGACGAGTTTATGCGGTTACCCGAGAGGAGGCACAGAGGGCTGACGGATCGGTATTTCACGGTATTATCTCTTTATATTCAGTACCTGCAAATCTATTAGTAGATACTGGTAGCTCGTACTCTTTCGTTTCACGGATATTCTTGGCTAGGATTGGTACGCTACCTACCGCTAGGGCTCGCCATCTGTCGGTATCTTTACCATCGGGTGAGTCATTAGCGGTCACTCAGGAGGTCAGAGCTTGCCCACTGGACTTCGGTAGCATGATTCTCACCGTGGACCTGTTGGTGCTGGAGATGGTTGATTTTGATATCATCCTCGGCATGGACTGGCTTACTGCATATCATGCCACCATGGATTGTTGGACGAGGGTGGTCACTTTTCGACCTCCAGACCAACCCTCGTGGGATTTCACCGGCATCCAAGACGACGGTATATCTGTTATTTCTGCGCTCCAGGCACAGAGATTGCTATCACTGGGCTGCCAAGGTTATCTGTTATCGATGATTAGCGTGGATGACAGCAGTGGTTCTTCTCTTCCGACATTCCAGTTGTTCGGGAGTTCCCAGATGTCTTTCCAGAGGAGCTACCGGGCCTTCCTCCCAGGAGACAGATAGAGTTCACTATAGAGCTAATTCCGAGGACTGCGCCGGCATCTAAGGCTCCTTATCGCATGGCATCGAAAGAGTTGGATGAGCTGAAGGTCCAACTCCAGGAGTTATTAGACCGAGGGTTCATCAGACCGAGCGTATCTCCTTGGGGTTCACCGGTTCTATTTGTCAAGAAGAAGGACGGTTCTTTGAGGTTATGCATCGACTACAGACAGTTGAATGCAGTAACCATCAAGAACAAGTACCCGTTGCCACGGATAGAGGATTTGTTTGATCAGCTCAGAGACACCTCAGTGTATTCTAAGATTGATCTGCGGTGCGGATATCATCAACTGAGAGTTAGAGACTCAGATGTTTAGAAGACAGCTTTCCTCTCTAGATATGGGCACTATGAGTTCTTGGTAATGCCATTTGGGCTTACCAACGCTCCAGCGGTATTCATGGACTTGATGAACCGCATACTTTTGGAGTATTTAGATCAGTTTGTGATTGTCTTCATTGATGACATCTTGATCTATTCGCATTTTGAGGAGGAGCATGCGCAGCATCTTCGCATAGTTTTGGAGACCCTCCGACGGGAGCACTTATTTGTGAAGTTCAGCAAATGCGCATTCTGGCTATCCTCAGTCGGTTTTCTGGGGCACGTGGTTTCCAGCCGTGGTATTTCAGTAGACCCCCAGAAGATCGAGGCTGTCACTAGTTGGGAGCAGCCGAAGTCAGTTCAGGAGGTTCGCAGTTTTTTAGGATTAGCCGGCTACTACCGACGATTTGTTGAGGGTTTCTCGAGCATAGCTATGCCGCTGACACGCCTTACCAAGAAAGGCGTGAAGTTCACATGGTCATAGGCTTGTGAGGCTAGTTTCCAGGAGCTGAAGCAGAGATTAGTGTCGGCACCCGTCCTCGTTCTTCCATCAAGAGAGGACGGATTTGTGCTTTATACAGATGCGTCCTATCAGGGATTGGGCGCTGTTCTGATGCAGCACAGGCGGGTAGTGTCTTATGCTTCTCGACAGCTGAAAGAGCATGAGAAGAACTACCCAGTTCATGATTTAGAGTTGGCAGCGATTATTTTTGCTCTGAAAATTTGGAGGCACCATTTGTATGGGATCACATTTGAGATATTCACAGATCATAAGAGCCTCAAGTACCTATTCACGTAGAAGGAGCTCAACCTCCGACAGAGGAGGTGGATGGAGTTCTTGAAGGATTACGATTGTACCATTAGCTACCACCCTAGGAAAGCTAATGTCATTGCTGACGCCTTAAGTAGGAAGTCCAGAGGGGTACTGGCCTACCACCGAGTTCTGGTTACCGAGATCATCCAGAGTTTCTGAGAGTTGGGTCTAGAGGAGCAGGGTCAGACTGAGAGGGGTATTCTGGCGACCATTATTGCTCAGTCTTCCATCCGGACGAGGATCAGAGAGGCTCAGGTGAGCGATCAGCATCTGCAGTTTCTCGGCAGTCGAGCAGCCACAGAGCAGCAGTCTGATTTCACACGAGATGACACGGGTGTTTTGTATTTTCGCGGGAGACTTTGCGTACCTGAGGGCCACCCTATTTTCGAGGAGCTATTACAGGAGGCACATCGCTCCCGATTTGCTATCCATCCGGGGGCCACTCGCATGTATCGGGATCTGAGACGTTCCTACTGGTGGAATGGAATGAAGCAAGATATTGCTGACTTCGTAGCCCGATGCCTGGTATGCCAGCAGGTTAAGGCAGAGCACCAGAGACCTGTTGGGCTACTTCAGAGTATTCCCATTCCCGAGTGGAAGTGGGAACACATTACTATGGATTTCGTGGTAGGGTTGCCTAGGACCAGACGAGTCCTTGACACGATTTGGGTGATCGTTGATCGATTGACCAAATCTGCGCACTTTCTAGCTACTCGGAGGACCGATTCATTGGATAGATTAGCAGAGTTGTATTGTAGAGAGATCATCAGATTGCACGGCATACCGTTGAGTATCATCTCCGACCGAGATCCGCGTTTCACCTCATGTTTCTGGCAGAGTCTGCAGAAGGCCATGGGGACCGAGCTCAGATTTAGTACCGCATTCCATCCGTAGACCGATGGTCTGTCAGAGCGTACCATCCAGACCATGGAGGACTTACTACGAGCCTGTGTTATAGATTTCGGAGGTAGTTGGGAGGATCATCTGCATCTTGTCGAGTTTGCCTACAACAACAGCTATCATGCGGTTATCCAGATGGCACCGTATAAGGCGTTGTATGGTAGGCCTTGTCAGACACCCATCCTCTGGGAGGAGGTTGGGGAATCCCAGCTGTTAGGACCTCAGAGAGCTCAGCACGAGGCAGAGTTAGTCCGTACTATCAGACGCAGGATATCTGAGGTGCAGGATCGTCAAAAGAGCTATGTCGACCGGAGACGGAGACCTCTAGAGTTCTCCGTAGGTGATCACGTATTTCTGCGAGTTTCACCCACGAAAGGGGTGAAACGGTTTGGTCTTCGAGGTAAGCTTGCTCCGCATTACATCAGTCTGTTTCAGATTCTGGAGAGGGTTGGAGCAGTTGCTTATCGTTTGGCTCTTCCACCATCCATCACCGGTGTACACGATGTATTTCACGTATCTATACTGAGGAGATACGTACCAGACCCTTCACACGTGCTGTCGGATGTCTCAGTTCCACTTCAGCCTGACGCGACTTACGAGGAGATTCCTGTACGGATTTTCGGTCACCGAGAGCGTCAATTGCGGAACAAGACAATCCGGCTGGTTAAAGTCGGATGGCAGCATCACTCAGATGAGGAGGCTACCTGGGAGCTTGAGGATGTCATCCGAGCTCGCTATCCCCGCCTGTTCACTTGAGGTATGTATGATTAGTTACTGTTCAGTATTTATATCAGCATACTTCTTGATAGTGTTACTATAGTGAATACCGAAATTTGGGGACCAAATTTTTATTAGTGGGGGAGGATGGTAAATCTGAAACTTTTGTGTCACTCCGGAAAACTTCTTGGAAAAGGGTCCTAGGGTGTCCGGGCTTCCAAATGAGGTTTAGGGAATTTAAGGAATTTAAAACTAAACCTTGAAGGGGTTGTTTGCCAAAAATGTTCCAAATTAAGGGTGTAAATTGAATCAAATTACAATGGATGGACTTAAATGAAAAAGGGACAAGGTATAAGAGGTTGTTAGGGCTTAAGGGTCCGCCGCAGTCCACCCCACACCCGATCGCCTCGCTTCTCTTCTCTTCTCCCTCACCCGCGTGCCCTAGCCGCAGCCGCACACCGACGTTCTTCTTCCATTTCCCCTCTCCCGATCGCAACCGAAGCTGCTGTTGGATTCCCCGATTCCCACCTCTCCGCTTGAGCTGTGCCCTAGCTTTGGCCCGCGGCGCCACTTGGATGTAGAAGCTAGTCGAGCTCACCTCTTGGTTGTCGTTCTACTGGTACGGGAACGAGGGAAGGATGGTTGACGGCTCGGAATCAAGTAAGCTCTGGATCTAATCTCTAGCTGCTTCCGATTGAATGGTGGAATTCGGGATTATTGGATTTAGATGTGTTTTCTGCGGTGCAGTGGTTAAAATGATCCCGTAACTGTTTTACCATGTTTAATCCTTCATTACCTTGGATTTGTGTGTACAGATCCGATGGGGAATATGATTTTGAATCGAGATTGAAGCTGATTAGGAATTAGAGGGTGATTTGGTTTGTGGTAGCAGCTCCTTCTGTTTGGATTAACTACTGAAACTTGGGCATTTGCTTTTAGTTGGTGTGTGCCATTTCCCTGTGCGATCAGGAGCTCCTGCCGTGGAGGCCTGCTTAGGCTCAGGTAAGGAAATGTTTTCCTCCACATGTTATCTTTGTTAATTGCTCTAGGATGGAGTAGTTTCTGTGATGGTTTGCCCAGATTTCTTATGACAGGTTATACTTAAATTGGTGGTAGGTTGTGATCTTGCTAAGAGTGTAGTCTTGGTATTGTTTCGTTTAGAATCAATCTGTGGAAGGAGCTGATAGCAATTTCATATGTGATTAGGGTTGTTGGATTTTGATCTTGAAGAGGTTGAATTGGAAATAAACCTAAACCTTAATTACGTGGGGTAATTAGGGATCTTTCCATTTAATTAGACGTAATTAAATAAAAGAGAACTATTAGGTTAACTAACCCTAGTATGGTTAGGGATTAATTAGCTAATTATCTTTCTGTAAATAGCTAATTAAATACGTCCTTGATACAGGAGCTTGATTGGATCTATTGCTGTTTATTATTGGCGGGTGGTTCTTTCTTCTTGATACAGACTTCACCTATTTTGGAGGCGGGTACTTCTTGCTTGTATTCTGTAGTCCACTTTATCTTTATGCATGGCTAGTTATTTATGCGGTAGGCTGATATTAACCTTTATCTGCTACCGGTTTGTTATCCTGCTTGATACTTATGCTTGACCTTGGATATGATCTACATTTACTTCTATACAGTCTCGTTTATTTGTTATCTGACTCTGTATAGCATTGGTATGAGCATGAGTATATGGATAGAGATTAGCATTCCATTGTATGGTTACATTGGTTGATTCTGGTCATACTTGCACGTGTGTCTAGATATGGACTGATTGGGTTATTGTGGTATGTCACCTGATATTTGCATTGGTTGATTTTATTCATACTTGCACGTGTGTCTGGATATAGGATTGATTGGGTTATGATGTATACATATGACCTATGCACGATAGGTTGAGTTATGTGTCGACGACCTGGTAGGGGTTGCATGTGTTAGTCATGCACCATACCCGCACTGTATGCATGCCGGCGATCAGCGACTCCCTTGTGGTTGAGCCTAATCGTCTTCCGGCACATGATATGCACACACGGCCACTCATGGGTTAGTGGATACCGCTGGGTGTGTGCATTTGCTCTGTAGTACTCCGCTCGTCCGCTCAGGGGTAGTGGTTTCGGAGCGTGGTAGCACACAGAGATCCCTTCTCTTCCCATAGACCAGAGAATATGAGAGAGATATCTCCCCCATATATATATATGGGGCGGAGCGATAGCTCCACCAGCATCCTGTCCTCTCGGTCACTCAGGAGCAGTGATGGCAGATGTGCGGACAGTGTCACCGCTCTACCCACTCGGCCGACACAGTATCGCCTGTCTCAGTTGCTTGACTGGAGTTAGGGGTGACCATGACATTGCATCATGTGCATATGATGCATTTGTGCATTGATTGTGTTTGCTTCATTTACTTGCTGCACTTGTTTGACATGCACATACAGGATGTACTATTGGTATGGTTTGTTGACCCTGCACTTGGTCGTATGGTACGAGTCCTATTATGATCATGATAGACTGATTTCTGGTATGTACAGTCCTTTATTATTTCAGTTATGCATGCTTTTGATATTATTATGGAGACTGTATCCTGTTGTTTCTATATAGCTGCTTTAGCTACTTTTCTGCCATGCATATCATTCTATATACCCGCGAGTCCACTTGGACTCACCACCCGTCGTAATATTTTTGTTTCAGATTGATAACTCGCCGGAGGAGCCCAGTTGCCGGTCCTGGTCCCTACGACTCCGTTGATGGAGGCTTCCGCGTTATTTTTCTTTTTATAGCATTTCTTATGCGTTGTACTCGTTTTTCATATACCCTGGGCTTGTATTGGATTTATTCGTACGGTATTGTATTTTTGAGTCCTCTATTGGACTTTGTGTTTGTGGTTTTGCTACACGCCTGCCCAGGGGGCAGCTCAGGTGACTTATACGTTTCAGTATTGTGGTATTTCCTTACCTTATGTTTTATATATACCTGTTTTGAGGCCTGAGGCCAATTTATAAACTGCGTGTGTTGTGTGTATGTGTAAATTGACCGCCGGACAGGGGAGATGTTGTCCGATTTTATATTGGATCAACGGCTCCAATGGTCTCGGGGCGTGACAAGTTAAATTGATTTAGTCCAGTTTATACTTAGAATTGGTTCAGTACAACACCTTACTTTTATTACTTTGTTTTTTTTGCTATATTTTTTGATATATGGCAAAGGGGGAGAGATTGGATAGGAGAGAAAAGAAGGTTTTAAAAATTAATTTTTTTCCGAATTAAATTTCTTTTCAAAACTTTTATCTCCTTTTTCAAAAAGTAAAGTAATTCAAAATCACTTTGAAAAATTTTCTAAGTGTTATAAATTCAAAATTTTGCTTGGAAATTTTTTTTCTAAGTATCAAAAATGCTTGAAAATTTTCTAAGTGGTAAAACTTTAAAAGCAGTTTAGAAAATTTTCTAAAGTGCAAAAACAAAGTGTTTTAAGTACTTAACTTAAAATTGTTTACAAAAATTTTAAATACTTACTCTAAAATTTTTTTTGGTGGAAAATTTTCTAAATGATAACTTTAAAATTCTCTTGAAAAATTTCTAAGTGCTAAAGCTAGATATGTTGGAAAATTTTCTAAGTGCCCAACTCAAAATATTTTGAAAATTTTTTTAACCTAAATTTTATTTGAAAATTTTCTAAGTATTGAAAACCTGAAAAACTTTTCAATTTTAGAAACAAACACTTAGAAACTTTTTCAATAAACCACACGGATTTTTGAAAAACTCAGGGGGAGATTTCTTCCAGGGGGAGTAAATTAAATCTGGTACTTTACCTATTTGTTTAACTTAACTTTTTGAACCGGGTTGCCATAAATCAAAAAGGGGGAGATTGTTGGTGCAGGCAGCACCTAAGTCAAACCTGGGTTTTGATAATGGCAAAGGGTTCAGAAGTTAAGATGTTATTGTTGTCTAACTTGTTCACTGAGTGTGCAGGAAGAAGTCCTAGGTGCACTAGGCAAGAAGTCCTAACAAAGGGCTGGGCAAAGAAGTCCTGGTCAAGAACTGGGCAAGAAGACCTGACCAGAAGTCAGGTAAAGAAGTTCTGGTCGAGGACTAGGCAAGAAGTCCTGGCAAGGGGCTGGGCACCGAAGACCTGACTAGAAGTTGGGCACGAAGACCTGGTCAGGTGGATTGGGCAAAAGTCCAACCGGAGGAGCCGGTTGGCAAAAGGTAAACTCTCCTGAGAGGAGTAGGTGAGGACGCGTTCCCGGTAGAGGGAACAGTAGGCGTCGATTCGACCTAGGGTTCCATTTGGGAGACCCAAAGTCAGAACCAAGACAGCTACAGCTGTAAATATTGACTAATACTCTTGCTTTGTTTGTTTTGAACTAAACTTGGTTGCAGGGACCGATGTAGTGTATTTCTGCAGCTCAGAATGCTCCAAAGGAAAGGGGTAGGCAACTAGGCTAGGTGCCTGGGAGGTCCCGAGCGCCCAAGGTCAAGGCCAAAACAGCAATGAAGCAAGACTGCTTCGAAACCACAGTAAGCTAGGCGCCCAGGAGGTCCCGGGCGCCCAAGGTCAAAGCCAAAATGGCCATCGAAGCAAATCAGCCACGAAGTCATTGTACCAGGTCAACCTAGGCGCTCTAGAGGTCCCGGGCGCCCCAGTCAGACCAGGGGCCGAATCAAAGGGGATAAGCATTGACCGAGCTATAGATGGAGGTTCTCGCAGCTGAAGGCACGTGTCAGGCGCCCCCAAGAGCACTATAAAAGGGTGCTCGACCCCAAGGCTTCAACAACACTGCTTTCTAACGCTCCAAAGCTTTTCGTTCAAGCACTACGCCCCGGCAAAGTCTGACTTCGAGATCCCAATGTCGACGACGACCCTCTGCTCCGAAATACGATCCACATTGGGCGTCGGTAACGAAAAGTGTAGTAAATTCAGTTTCTTGATATAATATTGTACTTATCCTGTAAATCTCTTTGCGCGATTATAGTATTGCCCAAAGTAAACGGTCAAGGACCGTGGGCCTTGGAGTAGGAGCCGACCGCGACTCCGAACCAAGTAAAAATCTACTTGTGTTCCTGTGTGCGTTTAATTATTTCCGCCGCGTATTTGCTCTTTAGTTTATCCGAAAAGTTTTAACGATATTCACCCCCCCCCCTCTATCGTTTTCCTCGATCCAACAGGAAGAAAAGAAGCCAGAGTTTTTGGTGGCTGGCTATTCACACACCCCCCCCTCTATAGCCATTCCAGATCCTTACAGAAATGTCCAAGGTGGACATGTTGACTATAGGGTTAAAACCCTAGAATTGGAAAATCAAGTCTTGAAGGCAAGGCTTGAGGAAATGGAGAGAGTCCTAGATAGGTTCATTATTGGACCTAGGGGACTTGACATGTATTTGGGTAGTCAAAAGCCCAAAAATGTCGAATTGGTTACATCCAAAGCTAATGAAATAAAATATGTTAAGGTAGCATACAACTATGGAAAGGATGAGAAATCCAAAAATAGCAAGAATAAGTCATTTAAAACTAAGGGAAAGAATAACGTAACTAAGGACAAGGTGTCTAAAGTTAATGAAGTTAGGATTGTAGGCTAAGAGTCACCAGAGTTACACCAATGCAGCCTAGTGATTGTAGAAGAGTCACCTAGGGAGGTGGCTAAGGCTAGGAGCTTAAGGGGGAGCTTTAGGAGTCATGTTGGGAACCATGGTCAATGGATCTCGGGAGGATTTCTTCCGGAAGTCTAGATGGACCATAGAGTGTACCAAAGGATTTAGAGACGGATTTGAGTCTCAATCCTAGAGATTTGGCATATTGAAAGTGAGTTTCATGGATGAAAATATGGCATTGGGGTTATATTGCATGAAAATTAGTATTTGATGTATAGAAGTCATATAAACCAATGCTAGGGATGCATTGTGGTTTGGTATAGGCAGATACATCAAGAGGAGGCCAAAACTAGGACTTTAAGTCAAGGTTCAATTGAATCATTTAGATAGTTTTGGATTTTGTGTCAATCTTGGGATTGGTGATAGATACTGTACGACCGGTGTCGTCGATAGAGGGGGGTGTATATTGACTTGAAAATTTTTTCATAAAATTCGTCTTTCGTACGTTTGTTCTAGTTAGTGAGTTAGTAGTAGCGGAAAAAATAAAACAAACGAAAATAGACGACACTCGTACACACGGGATTTACTTGGTTCCCAACCCCCCAGGGTCAGTACGTCCAAGGCCTAATTACGGGTAGCACCCGTCCACTAGTGGTCTCCTTTTCAGACTTTCTGGAGGTGGAGAAACTCGTTTTACAGTTCAGAGTTACAAGAAAAAAAAATAGTAAATAACTTTAACTTGAAAATGAAAAGCAAACCAAACAAAAGTCGAACACCCGACCAATATAGAAGTCCGAAGTGTAGCACACTTCCTCCTGGAGCCTCCTTTGTCGCAGAACTTCGTCTCTACACTTTTTCTTTGCTCAGAATGCTTAGAATGTTGTAGAGAGTGTTGTTCTGAGTTGAGGGGTCGAAGCCCCTTTTATAGCATCTTCTCGGGCGCCCTAGAGCCTTTGGGGCGTCTCTATACGGTCAAAAACTCATTCGTAATCACGAACTTCGCGATGCTGATAAGGTAAGCTTTCGGGCGCCTGATAGGTATAGGGTGCCTGACACATGTAGGGCGCCTAATTCATTCAGGCGCCTGATTCCATTCACGCGCCCAGGAAGGTCTTCCCAGCAACCTGTTTTCTTGTGTTTGCTCGCCTACTTTGCCTCCAACTCTAGGTACCTGCATGATACACAAACACAAAACAAACAAGTATATAATCTTAGCCTTAAAGATTGATTCTGACTTTGGATTTCTCATGAACCCTAGGTCAAACCGACACCTAGTGTTCCCTTCTCGAGGAACGCACCCTCGCATACTCCTCTGACGAGAAGTTTGCCAACCGGCTCCTCCGGTTGGACTTTTGCCCGATCTTCCGGATCAGGACTTCGGTGCCCAGTCCACGACCAGGACTTATTGCCCAATTCCACGAACTAGGACTTCGTGCCCAACCCTCGGTCAGGTCATAGGTGCCCAGCCCTCGGACAGGATTTAGTGCCCAATTCCTCGAACCAAGACTTATTGTCTAGGTTAACTAGGACTTTTCTTTACCTTGATAAGGATTTCTTTTGCTAGTCATATTAATCCTGACTAGACTTCTCTTTTGCCAAACATCAAGTCATGTTTGGCTTACTCCTTGGTCTAACTGACCAACCCTGGGTTTTTTGCTAAACATCATATCCTGTTTAGCTAACCCTTGTTCTAGGTGATCAAACCTTAGTATATTCACCAGATTAAATCTAGGTTTGATCATCCTGCCAAACATCAGGTCATGTTTAGCTAACCCCTTGGTCTAACTGACCAACCATGGGTTCTAGTTGACTTTGCCGAACATCAGATCATATTTGGCTAAATCTTTGTCAACCTGATCAATCCTGGGTTACTGATAACCATCATTTTGTTGATTATTTTCAGCTCTAAAATCCATGTTTGATCCATATTTTATATGCTTAAGTTTGCAATTTTATTAGGTTTCATGTATTCCCTTCATTTTGGCTTTTAATTCAAATCTTTGTATATTTGGGATATTTTTGGCACTAAATTTGAATATCATTTTGTAGGCTTCAATTGATCATGGACCTAGATCAAATCGGGTCAGACTTGAGTCAGCATTGGATCCAGATCAAAGGGATCAAGCAGTGCATTAATAGGAGCCGTCTATTCCAGGAAACGGATAGATCTGAGCCATCGGTCCACTTCTGGTCAATCCAAGTTCAAGACAGAATTAATCATGACCATAGATCAAGATCTGAAAATTTCAGTCCAATCAGAAGTAATTTGACCGTTGGATCAAGTTCAAGTTGTTCTATACCATCCATTCAAGAAGAAGGAAGATCTGAACCATCCGCCACTGATCTGGTTAATCCGAGCTGAAGACAGGTATATCAGGACCATTGATTGGGATCTGTGAAGTTTGGTTCAGATCTGAAGAGATCCGACCGTTGGATGAATCCAAATCGATCTCAGCCGTTCGTTGCTAATTTCCTTTTGATGCTTTGAGCCTTGAACTCAATTGGCTTGGTTTGGCTGAACCAAGTGCTGAACTTAACTGCTGGGCTCTGGTTTGGCTGACCGAATCACTGAACCTGGACCGGACAGAGGCTGAACCCAAATGCTGAGCCAAAATGCAGCAGAGGCTGGCTGAACCAAATTGCTAGGCTGAACCGGACAGTGACTGGACTGAACTGAAGCTCTGGTTTGGCTGGGCTGAAGCTGGCTTGACTGGACCAACCGAACCACGCGTAGCCAGGGATAAAATGCAGATCGCGCAGCCAAGCTAGGGTAGACGGGGGGAATCACTCGGGAGAGACGGAGACGAGGACTCGGGGGGTTCCCGATTCTTTCTCTTCACCTTCTCCACCTTCTCCATCTCCTCCGGCCACTGCACAAGCTAGGGCAAGGGGTTCGAACCCTAGCCGGCCGGAGTTCCATCACCGCAGTTTCTTCTCCACCTTCATCGCCGCCGGCCGGTATCATTTCTCCACCTCTTCTCTTTTGGGGTTCGGAGAGAAGAGAGGAAGGGTTCTCTTTCGGGGTTCGGAGAGAAGCCAGCCATCTCCCTTCAGCGCACGCTACCGGACGAAGCTAGGGCTCTGGGGGTTCCGAACCTTAGTCGACTCCACCGCCGGCGATCCATTCCCTTACCGAAATTCTTGGATTGTTTTCCTTTACAGCAATTATTTTAATTTCAGCAGTTATTTCTTTGCAACTTCTTCTTTGTCAGCTTCATCCGATCAATTCCAGCAGTTTAGTTTCTGACTAACAGCAATTCCCCGGCAACGGCGCCAAATTTGATAACCATTTTTTGTCGTGTTACAGTTTCAAATACAATTAAGATATTGAGTTACTCTATGCTACATAATTTGATAACCGTTTTTTGTCGTGTTACGGTTTCAAATACAATTAAGATATCGAATTCCTCTAAACTAATGTAGCATAGAGTAACTCGATATCTTAATTGTATTTGAAACCGTAACACGACAAAAAACGGTTATCAAATTTGGCGCCGTTGCCGGGGAATTGCTGTTAGTCAGAAACTAAACTGCTGGAATTGATCGGATGAAGCTGACAAAGAAGAAGTTGCAAAGAAATAACTGTTGAAATTAAAATAATTGCTGTAAAGGAAAACAATCCAAGAATTTCGGTAAGGGAATGGATCGTCGGCGGTGGAGTCGACTAAGGTTCGGAACCCCCAGAGCCCTAGCTTCGTCCGGTAGCGTGCGGTGAAGGGAGATGGCTGGCTTCTCTCCGAACCCCGAAAGAGAACCCTTCCTCTCTTCTCTCCGAACCCCGAAAGAGAAGAGGTGGAGAAATGATACCGGCCGGCGGCGATGAAGGTGGAGAAGAAACTGTGGTGATGGAACTCCGGCCGGCTAGGGTTCGAACCCCTTGCCCTAGCTTGTGCAGTGGCCGGAGGAGATGGAGAAGGTGGAGAAGGTGAAGAGAAAGAATCGGGAACCCCCCGAGTCCTCGTCTCCGTCTCTCCCGAGTGATTCCCCCCGTCTACCCTAGCTTGGCTGCGCGATCTGCATTTTATCCCTGGCTGCGCGTGGTTCGGTTGGTCCAGTCAAGCCAGCTTCAGCCCAGCCAAACCAGAGCTTCAGTTCAGTCCAGTCACTGTCCGGTTCAGCCTAGCAATTTGGTTCAGCCAGCCTCTGCTGCATTTTGGCTCAACAATTGGGTTCAGCCTCTGTCCGGTCCAGGTTCAGTGATTCGGTCAGCCAAACTAGAGCCCAGCAGTTAAGTTCAGCACTTGGTTCAGCCAAACCAAGCCAATTGAGTTCAGGGCTCACAGCATCAAAAGGAAATTAGCAACGAATGACTGAGATCGATTTGGCTTCATCCAACGGTCGGATCTCTTCAGATCTGAACCAAACTTCACAGATCCCAATTAATGGTCCTGATCTACCTGTCTTCAGCTCGGATTAACCAGATCAGTGGCGGATGGTCCAGATCTTCCTTCTTCTTGAATGGATGGTATAGAACAACTTGAACTTGATCCAACGGTCAAATTACTTCTGATTGGACTGAAATTTTCAGATCTTGATCTATGGTCATGATTAATTCTGTCTTGAACTTGGATTGACCAGAAGTGGACCGATGGCTCAGATCTATCCGTTTCCTGGAATAGACGGCTCCTATTAATCCACTGCTTGATCCCTTTGATCTGGATCCAATGCTGACTCAAGTCTGACCCGATTTGATCTAGGTCTATGATCAATTGAAGCCTACAAAATGATATTCAAATTTAGTGTCAAAAATATCCCAAATATACAAAGATTTGAATTAAAAGCCAAAATGAAGGGAATACATGAAACCTAATAAAATTGCAAACTTAAGCATATAAAATATGGATCAAACATGAATTTTAGAGCTGAAAATAATCAACAAAATGATGGTTATCAAACTCCCCCACACTTATTCTTGCACGTCTCGGGCAAGTAAACAAAACTAAAAGAAAACAATATATCTCCCAAACATTACATCCCCTATCAATACCTTAAGAAATAATAAAAGAAAGTTACTTAGGATCATCAAGTCTCAAGAATCCATGTATTTATGGTTCCAAATCTCACATAAGTCAAAAGCATGGTAATTTCATCAACTTGAATAAACTAAACATGACAAAAACCTCACAAGATGGATATATACACTGATGCTCACAAAAATAACAGATATGGAAGTGGAGTTCTCTCAAAACATTCATGACATTGCACTACTATATGCTTGCTTATCTTCTACTTCTCCACTACTATAACATAAGTACACAAATCAAGAGGTCTTTTCAATAAATAATGATGAAATCACTTTCTTAACAAGAGAACAAGAATGATAGATAACAAAGAAGATCATAAAGAGCATGAAAGAAGATTAAAGAGAAGATGAGAGCATTGGGGTAATTAACATGATGTATACAATCAAACAATAGTCCAAAGTAAATAACTCAATCAAACCTCCAACACTCAAAATTCTCCTTTCACATTCTCAATGCACTACACATCAACAATTTACAACATCTCTCAAAGTGCATGTAGGGATTACAACATAACTCTTGAATTTCTCTAAACAATAATATCAAAAGAGTACACATCAAGAAAATATTCCTTTTTGTTCATCACTAACAAAATCTCGAATGCTTGAGGAATTTTTTTTTTCACATAGAAAGATTTTTTCTTTTTTTTCATTTTTTTTCATCTTTATTATTTTTTTCTATCTCTCTTTCTTTTTTTTCACATAGAGAGATTTTCTTTTTCTTTTTTTTCTTTTTTTTCAAAGAGAGATTTTTTTTCCACACAAGCATTCGTCCATATACACTTGTCTCCCACTCCCCCACACTTAAAACTTGAGCGTCTCGCGAAACTACTAAGTATGTAACAAAGCATGATACATCTCAAACTTACAATAACAGAGGCTAATAAAAATGTACTCATCATGCAATTACCCCATGCTTTCATCGCATGCTCAAGGAAAGATCAAGCTAACAAGGATATGACAATGAGAATATAGTGACAATGAGAAAGACGATGAAACAGGAAAGTAATAGGTGAAACGCTCTCTAGTAACAATAGCAAGGTAGAGGGAAAACTAAGAGTTCAACAAGAATGGTTGCCTCTATCATATTCATATAAGCTTATGTTAATGTAATTTCAAAAAGAATCAAAGCAAGTTCTAGAGTGTCAAGTATCACAAATGCTATCACACATAAGAGGATTAAGGATAGGCATGGCAATATCCTCACTAGGTGAACAATAAAACTGTCATGCTTAATCTAACAAGATAGAGTCCATCACCATAACAAATGACTAAATGCAATTAATATCCCCAAGCATACCAAGGAAACCAAAACTCGATAATCAGACTTAACTATCTTTTATGATTCTCAAAGCATAATAAAGGAACATGTAAGGAGATACAACTCGAAATCAAACAAGATTTATTCAAAGCGAAACAAAATGCAGAATGAGGAAACAAAGTATAAATGCAAAGTATAAAAGTAAACAAACATGCGGGTATAAACATAAAGAAAAACAAGAAAAGGAAAGTAAAGGAACAAACTCCCCTTTATTCCTGGCGGCTGGAGATGTTCAGGTAGTGGTGGAGATGTTCAGGTGGCCGAAGGCGATTGAGGTGCAAGATCCACTTAAGAGAGTGAGTGCTACTAGTCAAAATACAAACAACTCCTCCCTCTTGATACTTTTTGGAAGTTCTTCTAGGAGGTTGGAGTCTGTTCAGATGGAGCACCCACTCCAGAAGTCTTCGGGACCCTGCAAAATCATGTAATACCTCTCTCAAGCGTGCAGGGTAAGAAAGAAATGTAATATCATCAATCTCTACATAAAAAGAATCCAAAAATGCAGCACATCCAAGAAAATCAATTATTGGCACCTCAATGAAGTTTTCACAATTAATATCTAAATAAGATGTAGCAAGACATGCATCACAACCTAAAAAATCAACCATGGGTACCTCCATGAGTTTTTCACACTCAACTTCAGCATAAGATATAGCAAGAGATTCATCATAATAAACCACATCAATTTCAGGCTCTTCTAAAATTTTTTCACAATTCATATACACAAAAGATGTATCAAAAGATTCATCATAACAAACAACATCAATTTGGGGCACTTCTAAAAAAATTTTACAATCCATATCCACAAAAGATGTATCAAGGGATTCATCATAACAAACAACATCAATTCTAGGTGCCTCTAAAAATCTTTTACAATCAATAAAATCAGTCTGAAACACCTCTATGCAATCTTCAGAAGAAATAGGAGGAATACTTACCTGATCTTGCTGAAGAATACCTGGAGGTTCTATAAGAATATATGTAATTATTGGCTCCTCCTAGTCAAGTACATGCCCCACTTCAGGTTCAGGTTCTGGTGGACACTCAACTAAAGCAGGTGATCCTTGGGTTCTTGCTTCCACCATGCAAGTCCCTACACTTTCTGGTTCATCCTCTGAATCTTCTAATGTATCCATCAATTGTGGTGGTCCCTGGGGCTTAGTGCAATCCCCTACACCTGTAGAATCATCTCTATGCATGTTTCTTTAGTACTTTCTGCAGCAACAATATTAGAAAGATTAGGACCATCAATAACACTATCATCAGGAAATAAAAGATAAGAAGAGTCCTGTAGTGTTTCAGAATCTTTTTCTTGAGCTGAAAAATTTAGAATTGAATTTCGAACAGGAATCTCTGGAGGGATACATGCTCTAGGTTTCCTGATTTTGATGACTTCTTCTTCTTCTTCTATCAACCTCCAAATTAGTTCACAATCATACCCCTTAGATTCCTGAGTAGCCTGAGAAGATGGTTGGCATGATCCTTGAACTTGCATTTGATTCATTTGACTAGCAATTTGTCCAACGCCTCTTTCGATGTCTTGAAGCCTTTGTTGCTTTTGATGATATTGTAGAACTTGTTGAAACATCTCCTCCATTCTTTGTTGTTGAGCCTCACTCTCATTAAGATCCTCAAAGCCTCCTTGATTGGTGTGGAAATCCTGTTGGCCTTGAAATGTAGCATAAGGCTGCTGAAGACCAAGAATTGGCTGTGAATTCTGAAATTGAAACTGTTGGGGTTGCTCAAATGGTTGAATGGGTTGATTAAATTGCTGAAGATTGGGTTGATAGCAAGGATGATGTTGCTGGAAATTATTATTCTGAAAATTTTGATGTTGGGGCTGACATTGTTGATTGAATTGTTGAAATAGTTGGGGCTGAAAATTCTGAGTGCCTTGCTGAAAATTCTGACCTTGAAATTGGAAATCTTGCTGACACTGTTGAAATTGTGGCTGAAAAACTGATTTGTTTGCTGAAAATTCGAATAAGGATGTTGAAAAATTGAATTGAACCCTTGCTGAAAATTCTGAAATTGTGGTTGAAACTACTGTGGTAGCTGATTAAAAGGTTGGTTCTGCTGAAAGTTTGAATTGGGCTGCTGAAAATATTGGTTTTGCTGCTGAAACTGTTGACATGGCTGCTGGTAAGTAGATGAATGCCTGTTGGATATTTGTTGATTCACATGATTCACGCAAAACTTTAACTCTGACAGTGCACTTGTGATCTCTTTACAGTCCTCTGGTGAAAACATTTTGATCTTGCAGCCTTGTCACAAAACAAATAAGAAAAATGGCAGCAACTGTATACCAAAGATTAAGCAATTAAGAATAGAATCAAAAGATATAATTATCAAGCACCACTACATTCCCCGGCAACGGCGCCAAATTTGATAACCGTTTTTTTGTCGTGTTACGGTTTCAAATACAATTAAGATATCGAACTCCTCTACACTAATGTAGCATAGAGTAACTCGAGTCGTCTCCCAACGAATGTAGTTGGTGCAAGATAATTCTCAAAATCGTATTTTATTGCTTTTGGATTTTTAATATGAAATTGGGGTTTTGGATTTAAGAGCTAGGACTACAAAATGAATAACAGAACAAATATGAAATCTAGTTCTAATTAAGGAAGGAAAATACAGGTAAGGAAATCTAAATTACCCTAACTACAATTGCAGAAAAGAAAAGGCAATGTGAAAGAAGCATTCAAGAAATAAGGCATTAATGAAGCCTAGGCATGGAATAAAACTTATAGCATGAAAGAAATTTAATTTCCTAACCTAATTGCATGTAATGAAGACAGAGAACTTAAAGACATGGAAAAAGCAATATAAAACAAGAGTTAATCAACTAAGAAACATCACAATTGAAATTAACTGTTCTAAGAGACAATTGACCAAAGACCATGTGGGCATAATTGAAATTGCTTTGAGTACGTGCTATTTGAATTGGGGAAATTCATCAAATACAAACATCCAAAAAACTATCAATCACAACCATTCAAACACAATGAATATCAGTCAACAAGCAACAATTAAAGGAAGAACTTCTGGAAATTGGATCACAGAACTTCTGGAAATCAGATGGACTGCTGGAAATTGAATTGCTGCGGAAAATTGCTGCAAAATCTGATGAGGAAGAGATGACTGCTGGATCTGCTGTGAAGTAAAGAGCATGCTGGAAAGAAATTGCTGAAGAAGAAGCTGCGGCTCTGAATGTAATCTACTGGCTGCAAATTCAACAGCTGCTGGAATTGAATTGCTGTGAAAGGTGAAATGCCGATCAGCTGCCAAACTGGAATTGAATTGTGCTGGAAGAAATCTGCTAGCTGCCGGAATTGAAGAAAGGAGCTAATAAAGAACTGCTGAGAAAGGTGGCTGCCGGATCTGGAAGAGATGATTACAATTGCAGAAAATGAAAGACAAGTTAAACCAAATTGAATCCAAACGAAAACAAGAACTTCCAGCTATTGAATGAAGCAATTAAAGCATGGATTTAAACTAAGCTAACTGCAACAAAATGAAGAAACCAGTGATTGAAGAACATTCACACATCACTTAGCATGTATCAAATTAAATCAAAATTCAAGAAACTAAACATGGGAGATCATCAACTGATGGATGCATTGAATCACACGATTGAAACATATGAACTGGCACAACATGCATCTGCTATTAAGTAATAAACTACTGAAAATACTGAAGAGCTGCTGGAATTGGAATCTGCTGGAATCGAAAAACTGGGAAGAAAATTGTGCAAAGGAATTTAATTGCTGTGGAATGAAAACTGCTGCAAAGAAATCGACGAGAAAGAATTGCTTAAGAAAAATGCTGAAGAAAAACTCTGCTGGGAATTTAAGCTACTGAAATTGACATCTAGGGTTCCCTGGTGGAACTTGAATCCGGACGGAGAGGTGGATGGATCGTCGACGGTGGAGTCGACTAGGGTTCGGAACCCCCAGAGCCCTAGCTTCGTCCGGTAGCGTGCAGTGAAGGAAGATGACTGGCTTCTCTCCAAACCCCGAAAGAGAACCCTTCCTCTCTTCTCTCCGAACCTTAGATCCTGTTTAGCTAACCCTTGTTCTAGGTGATCAAACCTTAGTATATTAACCAGATTAAATCTAGGTTTGATCATCCTGCCAAACATCAGGTCCTGTTTGGCTAACCCCTTGGTCTAACTGACCAACCATGGGTTCTGGTTGACTTTGCCGAACATCAGATCCTATTTGGCTAAATCTTTGTCAACCTGATCAATCCTGGGTTACCAAATATAAGTGTTGGTGCAAGTTGCATCAGTGATATCCTCCTCTAAGTGTTTTAATGTTTGACAATATACTTAAGTCAGTGATACATTGAACAAGGGAAGGGGAGATAAGAGAGGAGTAACCAAAGTGAAAGAAAGTCCTAGTAAACCTAGGTAATAAGTCCTGGTTCGAAGAATTGGGCACTAAGTCCTGGTCATGGATTGGGCACTAAGTCCTGGCAAAGGGCTGGGCACCGAAGACCTGACCGGAAGTTGGGCACTAAGTCCAGGTCGAGGACTGGGCAAGAAGTCCTGGCCGAGGGTTGGGCACCGAAGACCTGGTTCAAGGAATTGGGCACGAAGACCTGGTCGAGGGTTGGGCACTAAAGTCCTGGACCAAGGGTTTGGGCATGAAGTCTTGGTCCGAGGGATTGAGCAACTTAGCTGAGCGATGACTAAGGACAGAAGTAGAGACAGGTCAGGGTTCGGACGTCTCGAGATCTGAGAGTATCGGAGGCTAAGCAAAAGTCCACCCGAAGGACGGGATGGCAACCGTCTCCTGAAAGGAGTAGGTGAAAGGTGCGTTCTCGGGGGTGGGAACTTGCGTCGGTTCGACCTAGGGTTTCGTCGAAATCTGAAGTCAGAACCAAATCCTTAAGGTTAAGATTGTGTGTGTAGTTTGCATTGTATTTGTATATCTTGCAGGTACCTAGAATGGAAGACAAAGCAAGCGAACAACACACAACGCGGTTGGAAGCCTAGAAGCCAGGCGCCCCCATCCATAGGGGTGCCCCAATGGAATCAGGCGCCCCCATCAATAGGGGCGCCCAACTCAAAGAGGCTAAGCAGGTTCAGCGAAGGAAGGCAGAACAAGCTTCCATTCAGGCACCCGGGACCATACAGGCGCCCCTATCAGCTCAGGTGCCCCTGTGGAGAGGATAAGCGCTGACCAGGCCTGCGGATAAGAGATCGCGCAGGAAAGGCCATGTGTAGGCGCCCCCATCGACACAGGCGCCCGTATGAAGCCTATAAAAGGGGCTTCAACCCCCTCAGCTTCAGACACAACTTCCAATCACGATTCTAAGCTTCCCAAGTGACGAAAAAGCT
>JAGFNQ010003553.1:85214-107936 GCA_024364735.1 Boesenbergia rotunda | reverse complement strand
AGGATTGCATGAATAAGATTCCTTATGCATCCGCGATAGGATCTATCATGTATGCTATGTTATGTACTAGGCCCGATGTATCGTATGCTCTGAGCGTGACAAGAAGATACCAGTCTGATCCAGGAATGGATCATTGGGCGGCTGTCAAGACAATCCTCAAGTACTTAAGAAACACTAAGGATGTATTCCTAATATATGGAGAAGGTGATATGGTAATACGTGGGTATACTGATGCCAATTTCCAGACAGATAAGGATAACTCCAAATCTCAGTCCAGATACGTATTTATTTTGAATGGAGGCGCAATAAGTTGGATGAGTTCCAAGCAAGACACCGTAGCGGATTCTACCACGGAAGCGGAATATATTGCAGCTTCGGAAGCAGCAAAGGAAGAAGTCTGGATCAAGAAGTTTGTCTCAGAACTTGGTGTGGTTCCAACCATTGATGAAGCAATACCGGTTTACTGTGACAACAATGGAGCTATTGCACAAGTGAAGGAACCAAGGTCTCATCAGCGATCCAAACATGTGCTTCGCCGCTATCATCTGATCAGAGAGATTATAAGTAGGAATTATATACAAATTGAGAAAATTCCCACTGAAAGGAATTTAGCGGATCCTTTAACTAAGGCCTTGCCTCAAAGCAAGTTTGAGGGTCATGTTAGAGCCTGTGGTATTGGGTACCATAGCGATTAGCATTAGGCCAAGTGGGAGTTTGTTAGTGATATGAGAGAAGTGTCCTAAGGCAATCGCCTTATGATTGTAATCATTTATTTTAATAAATAAATATTCCCTATTTGAGTATACATGTTTGTGTATTTGATTGAGATCTTAAACTCATTTACTGAATGTCCACAATACAATTCACAGCATGAGAGAATTTGTGATGAATTCACAACTAGTGATTATCTCTACATGTGCAATTGTGAAGTATTGAAATTGTCCCTAGTCGATGAATTGACAAATACGGACACTATCAATTCTGTTGAGACTAGCATGGGTTATTCTCTAATCAGCTGATTCTCACTGGCTGGTGACATTGAGATGTCCGGAGATAAACATGAATGCTAGTTAAGAAAACTAGTTCATTGGAGTGACTGGCTGTAAAACATCATATGGTAGTCTACATATAGATATGTCAGTGAAGTTCTTACTGCAGCTTAAGTGCGATGTTCCTTTGACTTGCGGTGTTCAAGTCATCTTGGTCATGGAGACTTATACTTTGACATCTTGTGCAAGCGTCTCCAAGGAGGTGTGGACCCAGCATGATTGGGTATAAGCCGAGGTGCCCGAAGATGTTTGAACAACCTACAAAGGATTCACCACACCTTGCAAGGAGATGTATACCCGAGGTCTATCGTTGGATTGTTACTCAAAGCCTCTGGCCAGAGCATGACATGTTCAAAGTATGAATCTCTTAAATACATGAGAGTAATTAGAATCCGTAGGACGAGAAAGCGTTACTTAGGCTAGGTGTAACGTAGTCAGCCTAGTGGGGACTGACACACATAGACCATGTCCTGAACCAAGTGGGTATATGATGGGGAAGGGAATGGGGCACGATTCATTATAGTTGCTGAAGGGTTTCAGAATTGTTTTTGAGGTCAACCGTTGATCTTTTGATTAATTGGGGATCATGATGTACTACTAGGTGCCACTCATTATTGTTCTATAATTAATTGATTAATTATAGACGGCCAACATAAATCGAAAGCCTATTTAGTCACACGCACTACGAGTAATCTAATGGATTTAAAATGAGTTGAAAATTGGATTTTCCAATCAAGAGAGATTAAGTTTGGTTGAGCCAAACGATTAGTCGAATCTGAATTTTCAGAGACGCATCGAAAGCGTAAAATGGCTAAGTCTTTTGAAGACTTAATAGATGAATTAAATAAGTTTAATTCATTGGGGCTTGGCTTGGATGGGCCGGCCAAAGAGGGCCTCCATCCTCTTTGCTTGGCCGGCCACAACAAAGGGAGAGAACCAAGTTTTTGGTTCAATTTATAAAATAAACCATGTGTGGTTTGTTTTATAAAATTATGGATGATATAAATTTTTATATAATAAACCAAGGTTTGGTTTATTTTTCATGGAAATTAAAATGAACCATGGATTGGTTTATTTTATTAAAATTAATTATGGATTGATTTACCATGATAAGGAAATTTATTCCATAAGAGAGAAGAGACTTGATTGATTTTTATCATGAATTAAAATATGATTTTAACCATGATATAAAATCAAACTTGGCATGATGGAATAAGTTATTCCATATTTGAGAGGCTTGATGGTTGAGAGGCCACTATATAAAGGACCCAAGGCAAGGCTTGGGGGAGAATGATAGAGATGAAGGCATAGGCTCTCTCCCTCTCTTTCTCTCCTTCTCTTCTCCCCTTCTTGCCGTGCGCCAACCAGCCCCAAGAAGGAGCACCAGCCGACCATCCTTTTATGGTTAGTCTTCCGACTTCTCTCTTGGTTTTTCTCGTCGCGTTCTCGGAGAATCTAGTAGTTCTCGAGAATACGAAACTCGTGGCTTTGCGAAGTCATCTCGAAGATACTCGGGGTGGACGCGAATAGAGGCAGAGCTTCCAAGGGATGCTTACGATTGGATTTCGTCCCTTCCTTCGAGTTACGCGAGATAATATGTAAATTAGTTTACGTTTCTGCTAAAATTTTAAATATATGATCATGTCTACACAAGATAAAATTGCATGCTTAGATGTGTGGTTAAATGATTTATAGAAATTACTTATGCTAAACCTTCCGCTGCACGTAATTAATTTTGAAATTACGAACCCGCATCCATGTCAACATGCACTCGGTCCCAACACTAACATCTCATATACATAAATACAATCTTGAAGCAAAGTAATATGAGATATTTTTAAGGTAAACCATATTTAGCCCAATTCATCATGAAATTCTACTATGGGCCACAAACTCCCCCTTAATGTCTCAAGCCAACCAAATTTCAAAATTTTGAAATTTTAATACAATGGTTGACTTATCCCTAAATCCTCTAATCCTTGAGGATTGACTTTGGTACCCACTCCTTGGGGATCCATTTCTTAGTTAGGGTCTTGGTCTTTGCTTGTCCTGTGCAAGTAAGCAATGATAGGTTCTTCCATTGCTAGATTTTCCAAACCCTAACCCTTCTTTCTTGAAACTTGCTCTTTGGCTCTCAATTATCATGTCTAGTGTTTTTGAGCCAATTTCAAATTTTCTAAGGGCTTTAGTAAGACTATCTACCTTTTCCCTTAAATCCTTATTTTCTTCTTCTAAATATGAGTCATTTGAAATAGAAGAAGGAGCATGCACATCATCCTTAATTTTCATGGATTCTAATTTTTCCTTTAGCATGCCAATCTCATTTTTCAAGCACTTAATCTTCTTTCTAGCATTAACCAAATCATCATTAGTGCTAGAAATTATTTTTACAAGAGTAGAAGTGGGTAAGTTGTATACCTCACTTACCGAGATGTCCGATTCCGAAGTTGAGCCTCCCCCTTCACTTGAGCTCCCTTCATCTTCAAATTCAGATGATGTGGAGGCAATGTCGTCAATTCCCATTAGTGCGAAATGGTATACATGATGTTCCTTCTCCTCCGATGAGGATGAATCATCCCATGTAACCTTTAAATTTTGCACTTTCTTCTCCTTCTCTTTTGATTTCTTCTTCTCTTCTTTCTTCTTTTCCCTCCTTCTTCTTCAAGAGGGGGCATTCATCTCTCATGTATCCTTCTCCTTGACAATTGTAGCAAATAATCTTCCTTGTTCTACTTTTGCTCCTTGACCCTTTCCTATCATGAGATTTGTTAGCAGAAAAATGTTTAAATGCTTTTCTCATTTTCCTTATCATGTAGGCTTCAGCATCACTATCCATGGATGCACTAGACTCCTCCGAATCGGATGAGGAAGCCTTCTTCTTTTTACCTTTTCCCTTGTTTGCCTCAAGGGTTATACTCCTTGGCTTGTATACTTCTTCAATTATTCCTCCAACTCAAGTTTCAAGAAGCTCCATGATTGGGAAAAATTCTTCTAGAGATGTTTTCTCTAGATCCTTCGATATGTAGTAACAGCCCACCATTGAGCTCCAATTTGATGATCTTGGAAATGCATTGATGGCTTTCATCAAAATGTCTTGGTTGGATAATTGTTCTCATACACCTGTTAGTCCATTGAGTATTTCCTTAAATCTAACATGTAAATTTGATACCTTTTCCCCTTTATCAAGTTTGATATTGTTGAGTTGGGATCAGAGAAGGTCTCTCTTTGTCATTTTTGCCTCTGAAGTGCCTTCATGAAGCTCTTCTAGCTTTTCCCATAAATCCTTGGCACTTGAGTAACTCCCAATCCTTGTCACTTCTTGTTGAGGGAGTACACTTAGTAGATGATGCAAAGCTTTGAAATTTACTAGATGATCATCTCTTTGCTTCTTGCTCCATCTTATTTCATCAAGTAGCTTGTCTCGATCCCTAGGCACTTCAAACCTGTTTTTCATAGTTAGCATTATGTCAAAATCGGTATTGAAGAATACCTCCATTCTCTTCTTCCACCATGAGAATTCTCCATTGAATTTTGGTGGTTGGATTTGTGAGTCGGTCATTTCAAAGATTTTACTCTTCTTGGTGGTTAGTCCGTTGAAGGCGTCATTGCGCTTTGATACCACTTGTTGGGATCAATGGCCCAGCTAGAGGGGGGGGGTGAATAGCTCGATCACCCCAAGTCGCAATTCTCCCTACAATGTTATCACGAGTGGAAGCTTAATAATTAAAATAACAATGCTAACACAATATCATTTTACATGGTTCAGAGATTTCTTGCTCCTACTTCACGGCGTGTCCTTGAGGTGGACGATCCCTTGATCCTTCGGTGGATCACGCCCCGACAATCTTTGGCTAAGTCTTTCACCTTCTCGATGGAGAACAACCTCTCACAATCTTTCTTTCTCCTTACAAGATGAATCTAGGGTTTGAGGAGGAAGATGAGCACTAGATAGAAGATCGTACAATTAAGAGCTAATCTTCTCTTAGCCTTAAGCTGCTACTTAAATAGTGGAGAGGGTTGTTTAAACAAACAACCCAGCCTGCAACCAGTCGACTGCCCAAGGGGCAGTCGACTGATGCCCAGCCAGTGGCTAGCCAACGGCTAGCCTAACGACTATATTTTCGAATTGATTAGTCGACTGGTGCCTGGACCAGTCGACTGATCTTTCTGTGAGTTTCAGTTATGCGCTAGCAGTCGACTGGCCCTTACTACAGTCGACTGCCCAGCTTACATTTCCACTCAAACTCACTCCGAAGTCCATCCTTCGCATATGCCTTGAAGTCCACTCCCTTGGCTCGCCCCTTGAAGTTCTCTTCCCTTGGCTTTCATCCCTCGGATGCGCACACAAGCCCACGACTTGCCTCCATGCCATCCTTCTCGTATGCCCTTGAAGTCTACTTCTCCGGCTTTCCCTCGGATGTTGATGCAGTCTGACCCTGATTGTTGTTTTGGTGTTGACACCGATTTTAGTTTAGGTTGATGATTATGATGATTATGATTAAGTCCTGATCGGGGATCAGGCATGGTATGAAAAATCCTAGCATGGAAGGCTAGGTGTTGGAAAATCCTGACCTGGAGGGTTAGGTGTGAAAAATCATAGCTTGGAGGGCTAGGTGTTGAAAAGTCCTAATTTGGAAGAGGTGGGTGAAAAGTCCTAGCTTGGAGGGCTAGGTGAAAAGTCCTAACTTGGAGGGTTAGGTGAAAATTCCCATCTTGGAGAGTAAGGTGAAAAAGTCCTGGCTTGGAGGGTCAGGTCCTAGCTTGGAGGGCTAGGTCTGGAAAAGTCCTAATTCGGAAGAGTTGGGTGAAAAGTCCTAGCTTGGAGGGCTAGGTGAAAAGTCCTAACTTGGAGGGTTACGTGCAAATTCTCAACTTGGAGGGTTAGGTGAAAAATCCTTAGCTTGGAGGGCTAAGGTGGATGAAAACATAGCTTGCAGGGCTAGGTTTGAGTCCCTGGATCGGTCTGGTGATCGATCAGGGAAGTTGGCACGCTGCTCCGTCGTGGATCGGTCTGGTGACCGATCCAGCAATGACTGATCGGTCTGGTGACCGATCAGGGAGCACACAATGAGGTTTGGAACCTACTGTGCGACTCCTAATCGATCTCGTAACCGATCAGGGAGTATGCGTTTCACCCACTGCTTGGCTCCTGATCGGTCTGGTGACCGATCAGGGAGCACTGAGTGAGGTTGAGTTCTCCTACTGATCTGCTCCTGATCGATCTGGTGACCGATCTGGCTCACTGTGCAGATCATTCTGGAGAACGATCCAGCTTCGCGAGTTCCTCACTAAGATCGATCAGGATGGAGCCTGATCGGTCTGGTGACCGATCAGGAGGCTCCTTGATCGATCCGGAAACCGATCAGGAGGTTTGGACTATGAAACTCAGAAATCGCCTGGAATAGGGGTGGATCGGTCCGGTGATCGATCCACAACCTGGGATCGGTCTGGTGATCGGTCCAGGAGAGTCCCAAAGAAATCGTGATTTCTGATTGAGCGTTGGGGATCAATCAGGACGAAGCCTGATCTGTCTGAACCCATCCTGATCGGTCTAGTGACCGATCAGGAGACCCTCTGATCGGTCCGGTGACCGATCACTTTAATTCAAAATGCACTGTCAGACGCTCTGATCGTGTCTGAACATATCCGATTCTCTGCACTTAATCTCTGATGCTTGATTTTCTGTTTGATATGATGCTCTAATGATCTGATGAAGCTGCAGGTGATAGGGAAGGATTCAAACACTCAAGGAGAAGTCAATGGAGGCTTTCCTTGGAGCAGGTGTGTCCGTTTTCCATCTCAGGTTGCAACGGCTGGAGCTGCAGACTGGAGCTGCTGACTGGAGCTTGGCTGAGGGAAGCTCAAGGATTCCAGGGAGAGCTCAGTGGTAGCTAGCGTTGGCAGGGAAGCAGTTGGAGGCTGCAGGCGATGGTGTCACCTGGTGCTGAGTGGAGAAACAAAAGGGGCTGAAGAAAGCATTGTGGAAGCAGAGTTTGAACTGGAGTTCTTGCTGCGCCATTGTGTTCTCCACATCTTGCTTGTATGTTCTGAAGTGTGATCATCTTGTGCAAGCAACCAAAATCTGTGATGCAGCCACTCGTTACTTGAGCGCTTGAAGGAAGGGATAAGAAGCTCCGAGTCCAACAGCGAGAAGACACGAGGAGAAGGCTCTTGCGTGAGATCGTCGCTGGGTGTAGCTCTGAGGGAGCTTGCTGTGTTCTTGTCTTTGCTAAGTGCTAAGTAAGATCTTTCTTGTGTTTCATTGTGCTTAACCTATATTTGTGATTGAAACGCTGTGGAGAGGTTTCTCCACCGAGAAGGAGGTTGCTTTCTATCCGGTGATAACCGGGGCTTGATCTGCCAACGATCAAGGGATCGCCCACCTTAAGGGCACGCCAAGGAGTAAGGGCAAGTTATCACCGAACCTTGTAAACCCTCCTTGTTAGCGATCTTGCTAGTTGTGTTTGTTTGCCTTCGTTTTCTGTTTTCTGCTTACTCTGTGTTTGCTACTTCCGCTATGCTACTGATAAGTTTGAGTGCAAAAATTTGATAGTCTTTAAGTCCAAGTGTTTAGCTATATTCACCCCCCCCCCCTCTCTAGCCATCCGGGCTCCAACAAGTGGTATCAGAGCTTGGGGCTCTGTTTTTGCGGATTAACAACCGAGAGCTACATCCATGACATTGAGGGAAGGCTTCTCCACCACCGACCTCCATTCTTCGATGGCGCAGATTTCCAATATTGGAGATCGAAGATGGAATATTACTTGAAGATGGACATCAACACTTGGTTCGCGGTGAAGGAGGGATTCACCCCTCCTAAGGATGATGAAGGCAAAGAACTTGAATCGTGGCGGTGGACTGCCGAACAAACTCGTAAGAGTGAAGTCGACGCGAAGGCGGTTGTCACTCTACAATGCGGCATGAACAAAGACCAACTCATCAAGGTTGGTCCTTTCACAAGTGCAAAGGACTTGTGGAACAAGCTCATCGAACTCCATGAGGGCACTCGAGATTCAAGAATCACCAAGAGGGACTTGTTCCTCAACCAATTACAAAATCTCTCCATGAAGGAGAATGAAACGATAAGTGAGTTCCATAGCCGATTCAAGGAAGTCCTCAATGGGCTTCATTCGATTGATGAAAAGGTCGAGAATCGCGACCTTGTGAGGTATGTACTAAAAGCATTTCCAAGGAATGCTTTGTGGTCATCCATGGTGGATGCCTACAAAGTATCCAAGGATTTGTCAATTGTTAAGTTAGATGATTTATTTTGTGAGATGGAATTGCATGAAATGGATAACAAAGGCCCCAAGGAGAAGGGGATTGCCTTAGTGGCAGGAAAGGGCATTTCAAGAATGAATGCCCAAAACTAAAGAAGAAGGAGGAGAAATCCAAAAAGAAAGAAGAAAAGTCCAAGAAGAAGAAGAAAGCCTTGAAGGCCACTTGGGATGAGTCATCCTCAAGCTCATTGGATGAAGAGGAGGAGAAGAGCACAAGGCATGTGGCACTCATGGCTCTTGGAGAGGAGAGCAGTGATGAATCTTCCAACTCCGCAAACGTGGCTTCATCATCTTCGGATGATGAAGAGGTAACTTCTCCCGAGCTTGAAAAAAGTTATAGAGCAATTGCATGTTTAACCAATATGTTAAAGAAGTCGAAAAATAAGGTTAAAGCATTGCAATTGGAAATTGAACAATTGAAAGCATCTAGGGATGATAACATTGATGATTTGCATGTTGAAATGTTAGAAGATGAGATTAAGTCATTGAAACTTGAGGTTGAAAATTTGAAATCCTCTAAGGTTGAGGATGTAGATGATTTGCATGATGACTTGCTAGAAGAAGAAAACAAATCATTGAAGAGTGAAGTTGAGAGACTCAAGAATATTCTTGAGAAGTTTTCAACTAGCTCTAAAACCCTAGACATGATCTTGAATGCCCAAAGGGCAGTCTACAATAGGGCCGGTATTGGTTACCGACCCAAAGAACCCTCATTTGTGTCTTTGATGTCATGGATTGATATGAGACAATCTAGGACACCCAAGGTTCAAAAGAAAGTTGTTCAAGGCATGGGTGCCTAAGTCTTGTTTAGTTGATGCTTTAGGTCCCAAGGTTTGGGTACCTAAAACTTCTATTTTTCGAATTGTGTAGGTTATGATTGAGGGGGAGCATCTATCAACTTGGTTCGTTGATAGTGGGTGCTCCAAACACATGACCGAGGATAGATCATTATTTACCACACTTCACAAGAAAAGTAGAGGTAATGTTTCATTTGGTAACAATGGTAGTCTCAAGGTCATAGGAATAGGAGACATTCAAATATCCGAATGCCTTAGAATTTCAAATGTCCTTCTAGTCAAGGGGATGACATTTAATCTCCTAAGTGTCAGTCAATTGTGTGACACGGGTTACACAATTGATTTCCAGCCAAGTCAATGTCTAGTTAGATAACATGACACATTGGACACAGTACTAGTAGGAACAAGAGTAGACAATATTTATCAAGTTTCATTTAAAAGTGCTACTAATGCTCTTGCTAAGTGTTTCATATCAAAAGAAGAAGAGTCCACCCTTTGGCACCAGAGGCTAGCACATGTTAACATGAAGAACATCCGGAAGTTGGCCAACAAGGGATTAGTTCGTGGCTTACCAAGCATCAAGTACTAAAAAGACAAACTTTGTGATGCATGTCAAATGGGTAAGCAAACAAAATCTGCACATAAAGGTAAAAGCGCTGTAAGTACATCTACCGCTTTAGATTTACTTCACATGGATCTATTTAATTGTAGTACTATCATATCATTGAATGGTAGTAGATATTGCTTTGTGATCATTGATGATTTCACTAGATATACATGGACATACTTTTTAAAATATAAGGATCAAACCTTAGATACCTTCATTTCTTTTTGTAGAAGAGTTGAAAATGAAAAATCATTAACCATTAAGACAATTAGAAGTGATCATGGAGGTGAATTTCAAAACCAACGGTTTTTAGAATTTTGTCAAGTTAGAGGGTATAGACATGAGTTCTCTACTCCTAGAACACCACAACAAAATGGTGTTGTAGAATGGAAGAACCGTGTTCTACAAGAGGCTGCACGAAGCATGCTTAATGAGTACTCACTCCCGAGTTACTTATGGGCTGAAGCTGTAAATACAGCTTGCTATGTGCAGAACCGAGTCCTCATTCATAGGTTCTTAGGGAAGACTCCCCATGAACTTTGGTTTGGGAAACCACCTACGGTTAAACATCTTAGGGTGTTTGGTTGTAAAGTGTTCATCCTAAACACCAAGGACCACCTTGGAAAGTTCACGGCAAAAGCTGATGAAGGGATATTAGTCGGGTATTCCTTAATTAGCAAAGCCTATCGAGTTTACAACAAGAAGTCTAGGTTAGTTGAAGAATCTTCTGATGTTGTCTTTGAAGAAATTCCAAAAGTCAAGGGTCAACCAGAAGATGAAGTCCAATTCGAGCTTAAGAGACTAAGTTTGAATGAGAGTCCAAATGATGTGGATGGTGATGAATCCGATGACGGTGAGCCTAGACAACCCATTGATCAGCCGGATCCTGAGGCTGAGCTTGTGTCTAGTGAACCCATTCAAGAAGCACCACCAACACCTAGGCAAACTAGATTAGCCTCTAGTCATCCCCAAGATCAAATTGTTGGAGACATCCATCATGGGGTTAGGACTAGATCATTCTTTAGGAATGAGGATAATGAAGTTGCTCTAATTTCCGAAATTGAACCTAGAAAAATTGATGAAGCATTAAATGATCCCGATTAGATCATTGCAATGCAAGATGAACTAGGTCAATTCGAAAGAAGTCAAGTTTGGGACTTAGTCCCTAGACCTAAGAAGACCACCATCATTGGAACTAAATGGGCCTTCAAAAACAAATTGAACCATAAGGGAGAAATCATTAGAAACAAGGCACGCTTGGTAGCCAAGGGCTATAGTCAAGTTGAAGGCCTTGATTATGATGAGACCTACGCTCCCGTGGCACGATTAGAATCCATTTGATTGATGCTTGAATTTGCAGCACATCGTGGCTTCAAATTATACCAAATAGATGTCAAATCGGCCTTTCTAAATGGTTTGATTAGAGAAGAGGTCTACGTTGAACAACCACCGGTGTTTGAGAGTACCGAATTTCCAAACCACGTATTTAAGCTCAAAAAGGCACTTTATGGCCTTAAACAAGCACCCCGAGCTTGGTACGAGTGGTTGTCGACATTTTTAATCGAGAAGGGCTTTGTAAGAGACCAAATAGACCCTACACTATTTCTACGAAGAGATGATGACAATATCTTTGTAGCCCAAGTGTATGTCGATGACATAATTTGTGGCTCAAATAATAAGAGCTATTTAAAGAATTCATTGGACACATGGAGAGTGAATTTGAAATGAGTCTAGTGGGAGAGTTGACTTTCTTCCTTGGTCTCGAAATCAAGCAAACTCGTGATGGAATTCATGTGCATCAATCAAAGTATACACAAGAAATGCTTCAAAAATTCAACATGAGTGATTCAAAAGTGGTAACCACTCCCATGGCCACAAACACAAGATTAGACAATGATGAGAGTGGTAAATGTAACGCCCGCTTTTTTTTTCATAAGCGGCGTTACGTTAACATACTTAGGGCATGTAGACATCATAAGGCAGCGGAATAACTTTAACTTATACATGCCCTATTACCATTCTTAACGTAATGACATGGAAACTCGACATAAAGACTTCATACTTAAACATCATATCATGTCATACTTAACATCACATCATAGAGTTCCATAAGTCATTATTCCAAGCATATAAGTAACCAAAATAAAGTTCTAGCATAAATGGTAAACATATGATTTCCTGGGCCAAGTCACTATCACACACATTTGTTCTTGCCCTCCTGCTGCTTCCTCACTGTCCCCTTGCATGATCTGCGGTATAAGGAAAGAAGACTATAAGCACACAGGCTTAGTAAGACTCTTTCCTACTCACTAAAACCGTTCGTCATTATTCATAAGCATATGAAACATGATCATCATTTAATCATAAACATGAAGCATAAACATAACCCTACTTAAACTTAACATGGCATGATACATAGCATAATCATAACATAATTAAACATTTCTATCATGGCATAAAGCATGACATAAACATAATCATAACTAGACATTCTTAACATGGCATGGAACATGGTATAAACATAACCATAAATAGACATAATCATAAGCATAAATCATAATTAGATATGGTATAAACATGGCATGGAACATGGTATAGACATAATCATAAGGTATAAACCAACCTATATGACATAACATAAGCATGATAACATTCTAAGCATGGCATACTATATGGCATAAGCATAAACATAATAAACATTCCTAGCATGGCATAATACATGGTATATTCATAACATAATAAACATTCCTATCATAGCATAATACATGGTATAAGCATCACATAATAAACATTCCTAGCATGGCATAATACATGGTATATTCATAACATAATAAACATTCCTATCATAGCATATGAGCGTCTTCTTAGCATAATCATGACATAGATTAATTACTTTCATGCATCTTTTCTTAACATAAAGCATAAGCATAAACATTATTAGCATAGCATAATGCATAACATGAATGAATGCATGAGTGGAATGCATATACATAAGGATGCTTAACTTTTAAAACATACTTTTAAATACTTAACCATAATCATCATATCATTGGGCCCTGGCTTGTACCACATACATACATCATAAGCGTGCATCCCTAAGTAAATACGAGGTAGCTAGCCTCGACCTACTAGGGTAAGGACAGCATAGTCGGTAGTCCCCGAACCGAGGCGTTCTTAAGGTGCCCATCCCTGTTACACAGCTTCGGTAGTGCCAGAACCGTGGACAGCATAGTCGGTAGTCCAGAACCGGGGTGTTCTTAAGGTGCCCATCCCTTGCACCCATACTTCGGTCCGGTACAAGCCCATTCATAAAGTAAAATACTTTACATACTTCATCATTCATAAGACATTCATAGCATCTTTAACATAGCATAACTTGTTACGGCTCGGCCCATTTACCGGTCCTCACGACCATCGTACCGTCGACCATCGACCGTGCCGTTTAGCATATTTATGCCTTAAAGACATAAGCATCATCTTTCATTCATAACATGGCATGCATCTTCTTTCATAAAACATGGCATGCATCATCATTCATAAAACATGGCATGCATCATCATTCGTAAAACATGGCATACATCATTCTTATCATGAACATAAACATAACATACTTATCATGGCATCATTCTTATCATGAACATAACATAACATACTTATCATGGCATTATTCTTATCATGAACATAAACATAACATACCTATCATGGCATCATTCGTATCGTGAATATAATCCTAACATACTTATCGTGGCATCATTCTTATCATGAACATAAACCTAACATACTTATCGTGGCATCATTCTTATCATGAACATAAACCTAACATACCTATCATAGCATCATTCATAACATGAACATACCCAATGACATAGCATGGTTCTTAATATACCCAATGACATAGCATGGTTCTCTACATAACATAAGCATACATAGGTAGGACTTCCATAAACATGCTACCTACCATCCAAGTGCATGGCATAAAACATATGACATTCATAAATAACCCTATTAAGTATGGCATCCAATCATAACCATACAAACATAAAACATGGTGCTTGAGGTTAGGGTTATAGGTAACATGATTTCTACCACATGCTTGAACCTATATATGTGTATATACACTTCATGGTAAACATAAACCATCATTCTTTGAACCCTAACTCCACCCCAAACCCTAGATACATGGCTGGGCTGAAACCTATAGGGAGGAATTTCATCAATTCCATAAACATGTAAGATAGCATAAGGTAAAGGAACAACCATACATCATCTATGAGTCCATAGGAAGCCATTGGAGCTCATGATTAGGGTTAACCCTAACCTTTAGGCCCCCTTCCTAGGGCTGGCCGAAACCTAATAAGACATGGGTGCATGGAAAAATTCCATTAACATCCCCAATCAACCATTAAACATTCACCATACCATACCATAAGGTCATTAAGGCCCCTACTTGAGGTAAGCCCCTAACCCTTGGCCCTAGTCCCTTCTTGGCCAAACCCCATAAGGTCACAAAACCTTGTAACAATTTCACATAAATCCCTTCCACCTCCCTTTGTATCATAAGGGTACACAAGATACATGAGTGAAGGGTTAAATCCAACTCTAGCCATGAAAATCCCTATAATGGTACCCAACCCTAAGGGGACTTAGGGTACTCCAAAAATTCCCATAATTTATATTTATTCTCTAAACATCATGAGAACCCCTTAGAAAGCATAATCAAGATTTTTAACATCATCATGGACCCCAAAACCTTGGTGGCCGAAAATCATAAGGGTCTAAACATGATTTTTCTCAACATCAAAACCCAACACCAAACCTTATATTATGCTAAAAATCATGAAAATCATAAGGAACTATTATACCATAGGTGAGGGAGTCTTACCTTGGTTGATCTTGAGTAGAGACCTTAGATTTGGAAGAAGGATGAAGATCTTGTTGTCTCTTGACCACCCCTAGCCCTTGTACCCTTGTAAAAGCCTTAGATCTTGGAGATGGAGCCTTAGGAGAACTTTTTCCAAGGGAGAACCCTCTCCTTGGGTTTCGGCTAGATTGAGGAAGGAGGAAGAAAGAAACTCCCATTCCCCCTCTTTATAACACATTAAGGAGGGTAAGTGAAGAGTCATGGTGTCTCTTCATCTTCCCTTAAGCCTTACGCAAACTCCATTTCATTCCCTCATAACATTCTCTTGCTAGGTGAGTTGGTTAGAGCATGCATGATTGTAGAAGAGGTCCAAGATTCAAATCCTTGGTGCATGCTCCAATTTTTTTCCCATTTATTTTTATTTTATTTTTCTATTATTCCGAAAATCCCTTAAAAATTACCCCATAATTATGTTAATATTTCCCATTAAAATACCTTTATATTTTTATAACTTTTTACCTAAAATTCTGTAATAATCATGGTACTAAAAAGCCCATCTAAGGCCCATTAGTGCCTATTTCCTCAATTTAAATGGAAAAATATGGATTTCTAGATTAAAATTCATGTTAATATTCCTCATTAAACCCCTTTATATTTATATTAATTTTTTTTTACCTAAAATCTACCAATAATTATGGTACTAAAAAGCCCATATAAGGCCCATTAGTGTCTAGTTTTCTCAATTTAAATGAGAAAACATGGATTTCTAGGCCAAAGTTCGTATTAATATTTCCAGGTCCTTCGGAAAATTATCTAGACATGCTCAATATTTTAAAAAAAATATTAAGAGAATTTTCTGGTTCGTTACAGTAAACCCGTTGATTTGACTGAATACCGAAGCATGATAGGTACTCTTCTATACCTCACAGCTAGTCGACCGGATATTCTATTTGCTGTGGGTATGTGCGCTAGGTATCAAGTGTGTGCCAAGGAATCTCATTTGATCATTGTTAAGCAAATTTTGAGATATCTCAAAGGCACAATTGGTGTCGGTCTATGGTACCCCCGTACAGAATCTTTTAATTTAATTGGCTATACCGATTCCAACTACGCCGGATGTAAGTTGGATAGGAAAAGCACAAGTGGGGTTGCCAATTTCTAGGTTCGTCCTTAGTAAGCTGATCAAGTCGGAAGCAACATTGTGTTGCTCTCTCCATGACCAAGGAAGAATATATCGCTATGGGAGAGAGCGTATCACAATTGTTGTGGATGATACATACTTTAGAGGACTATGGATTGAGTTACAAGGGTGTGCAAGTGTTGTGTGACAACATTAGCACAATTAACCTAACCAAAAATCCAGTTCATCATTCTAGGACTAAACATGTTGAGGTGCGTCACCACTTCATTAGGGATCATGTAGCTAGGGGAGATATTGTACTCTCACATGTAGAGTCCAAGTCAAACCTCGCTGACATTTTCACCAAACCACTCCTCGAAAATGAGTTTAGTTTCTTAAGAAGGGAGTTGGGAATGTATCGCGCTTCATAGTTTTCAAAATGCATTCAAAATCCTCTATGACTACTTCAAAATTGTTGGGAAACAATTGGGTAACTTTGGGGACATCTCACACAAACTATAAGGTTTACCAAAATATTTTTGTTTGCTAGAAATGGGGTGAGATGTTAGGATCAACTCAATTTCTCAAAATGTCAATGCATCCCTTGAGAAATTAAGTTGACGAGATAATAATCACTTCGGTGACCAAGTATGGAGAAAACCAATGCATAACACATGTGTGTTTGGCTCCATGATCATACTTGGGCATTCCAATCAAGGGAACTTGATTGGAAACTTGATTTTGATACAATCTTGTTAAAACTTGTTTGAATGTTTGTTGATTGAGTTTGACTCCACTTGGGTGGAGCAAAGTGATTGGTGAACCATAAGGGCCCTTGATCCTTGTTTAGGGATCAATCTTTAGTCAAGGAATCACTTCCAAGTTCGATACCTTTCATCAGATTCCTTCAAAAATCGTGGGAAAGTCTGAAACTGGAAGTTTCAGATCGTATCAGGAAATTTCAAGAACCTTGATCGGTCACTGGACCGATCATGCATAGAGCTGATCGGTACCCGGACCGATCTGGCTACCTACTGAGTTGATCAGTCCACAGACCGATCAGAGGGATTAGTAGAGACTTTGCGAACTCTCGGCTAAATACTCTGTGCTAATCTGGATCGGTCCCCGGACCGATCTGGCACCCTGATTGGGATCGGTCCACAGACCGATCAGGGGGCTCACAAGTTTCTCTCCGAACCCTACTGTTCGTGTCCTGATCGATCAGCCGATCGATCAGGAGCGCGCCTGATCGGTCACCCGACCGATCAGGCCCAGGTCAGTCCGATCAGGCCATAGCCTAATCGGTCTGGGCGCTATCGGATCGAACGGTGATCCGTTCAATCGTATTAAAGTCTGGTTGGTGGACCGATCCACCAACCGTTTAACTCCTTCGAAATCTCTCATTGCCAAAACCCTAGCGTCGAAACCTCCCACTTGCGCGACCTTCAGTGTGTGCGAGAGCTTTCCCAGTGCTTCGTCTTCCTCTCGTGAGTGAGTGCGCGTGTGGTCCGGAGAAGACTTCCCGCAAGCCTCACTCTGTCTTCAGCAAGTCTCTATTTCTTGCTCACGGGGTTGCGTTTCTCTCTTGCGCCGAGAGCCTCTTCTGCGTAAGCTCTTCTTCCGACCTTTAAGAAGTTCGTCAATGGCACCTAAGTAAGCTTTTGTCTCAGTTTTCCTTACAAATCAGTCTTTAGTGTTTATAATTGGAGCTAACCATGTTTTGGTGTGTTGTGCCGTGACCCTTGTTTTGGCTGTGACTTTTGGTCGTGACCCTCTTGATCAAATGCTTCACTTTATGATTATCACTCTTGGTTCCTTGATTAAATTGTGTTCTGTTAATCATTGTGTCTTGATCACGTTATCTGATTGGGTCTTACCTTTTCTTGATCAATTTGATCGAATCTTTTTACTGTGATTTGGTTTACATGTCATGATTAAATCTATCTTCATGACCTATTCCAATCTTTAGAAAATCCTCTAAGGGTAAAGAAGTCGCAGAGGGCAGCTCAAAGGGCAAAGGTCCCTCATCATTTACACCTTCGTCGGGACCTCCACCACCTCCACATACAAAATTTCAGAGTATTAGTCTTGCTTCAAAATTTCTATGGCACAATTTCAAACTTATGCCATGTTGGATAGTGGACCAAACTTTTATCTACGAACATTGTCCATTAGTTCGACAAAGTATTGAATACTATAATCTTCAATCCATTCTGTACCTTGAGAGGCCAATCAACCTTGACTTGGTCTCTGAATTCTATAACAACATGGTCTGTGGGGAGGTACGGGATGGAAAACCCGAGTTGTCAGTGTCGATCTTGATTTTAATCGATCTATTTTCACTGATTTTCTTGGGTGTCGCCGGTCAGAAAATGATTTCTTTCTCTACCCTTATCCTCCTAATCCTCTTCCGGTTCCCTTTGATGGAGTCACTCTTGACTCCATCTACAAGTACTTTCTAGGTCATCCCAGGCCAAGGGGTTTCGGTGAGCGCACCCGTGACTTTCCCACATTTCCTGCTCTTCGTCTTTCCTCCGTTGACTATGTTCTATTTAAGATCATCACCAATTGTCTTCTACCAACTACTTCGAAACACCTAGATGAGATTCGCCCGTTCCACTGCTTGATGCTCTACGGGATGCATCAATAGTTAGATTTTGATCCGGTAGCTTCGGTCTATTTCTCCATCATCGTTTACAGTATGCAGTCCGCCCAGACAGTCTACATGTCATTTGGCCATATCATCACTGCTTAGCTGGAGTCAGTTGGCATTGATGTTTCACAGGGCTGCCTTATACCCATGGTTCGACCAGATTGTCGAATTGATCGTCGTATGATGGCCCAATCTGGCATTGTTGTCGGATCACGAGGGCTGCAGTGGAAGGTTCGACGACATGAGGGGGAGTTACTGAGAGCAGTCCCTGACCAGGAGTCGTCGGCTGATGCTGAGGATTATGATGAGGTGGCTCCTGAGTTACGCTGGCAGGTTGCAGAATTAGAGCAGTTGATGCAGTGCGAGCTACATATTTCCGAGCTCTGGCAGCAGGAGGTTAGCTCGGAATTTCAGACTTTCGATCGCCATCTCGATGCTCTAGCATCTGATATCTCTGACATCAGTTCACGACAGGACACATGGTATGAGGAGTGGTATCATCATACGTTCCCTGATGGTGCGTCCCCGAGTAGCCCTTCACCAAAAGATGTTATATACATTGATGATTCTTCAGATGATGACCATGTGGGGGATTGCTGACATTGACTGTTATTTTGTGTGTCAAATTTGATTGTGCTCAGTAACCTTGTTGGTGTTTTGACTTTGCTGCGTTATTTTGCATGTATGTCTTACTTGCCATATCATGCTTCGAATGTTGGCGTATATGTGTTCACATGATTATGTGCCTCATTCATGCTTATGATGCCATGCTTCATATGTTACATGTGCCAATGTTGCCATGACTTATCCTTGTCATATGTATTCATATGGTTTTCAAAATTCAATCAAATCTTTATTGTTTTGGGATATCCCTAGGGATGAGGGGGAGTGTGGTTTAAACATAACAGCCCTTCTAGACCCCTTTTCGGTGTTCGACAAAGGGGGAGAGTGTTGGTTGGTTAAGTTTAGGATGATTATATTGTAGGGGGAGGATCTTGATTCCCCTATGATTCTGAAAGTTGAGAAATTGATTGAGAATCCCTAAACTTAAAATCGGATTGTCAAACAACAAAAAGGGGGAGATTGTTGATGCAGTCTGACCCTGATTGTTGTTTTGGTGTTGACACCGATTTTAGTTTAGGTTGATGATTATGATGATTATGATTAAGTCCTGATTGGGGATCAGGCATGGTATGAAAAATCCTAGCATGGAAAGCTAGGTGTTGGAAAATCCTGAACTAGAGGGTTAGGTGTGGAAAATCCTAGCATGGAGGGCTAGGTGTTGAAAAGTCCTAATTCGGAAGAGGTGGGTGAAAAGTCCTAGCTTGGAGGGCTAGGTGAAAAGTCCTAACTTAGAGGGTTAGGTGAAAATTCCCATCTTGGAGAGTTAGGTAAAAGTCCTGGCTTGGAGGGTCAGGTCCTAGCTTGGAGGGCTAGGTCTGGAAAAGTCCTAATTCGGAAGAGTTGGGTGAAAAGTCCTAGCTTGGAGGGCTAGGTGAAAAGTCCTAACTTGGAGGGTTAGGTGCAAATTCCCAACATGGAGGGTTAGGTGAAAAATCCTTAGCTTGGAGGGCTAAGGTGGATGAAAACTTAGCTTGGAGGGCTAGGTTTGAGTCTCTGGATCGGTCTGGTGATCGATCAAGGAAGATGGCGCGCTGCTCCGTCGTGGATCGGTCTGGTGACCGATCCAGCAATGACTGATCAGTCTGGTGACCTATCAGGGAGCACACAGTGAGGTTGGGAACCTACTGTGCGACTCCTGATCGATCTCGTAACCGATCAGGGAGTATGCATTTCACCCACTGCTTGGATCCTGATCGGTCTGGTGACCGATCAGGGAGCACTTAGTGAGGTTGAGTTCCCCTGCTGATCTGCTCCTGATCGATCTGGTGACCAATCTGGCTCACTGTGCAGATCATTCTGGAGAACGATCCAGCTTCGCGAGTTCCTCACTAAGATCGATCAGGACGGAGCCTGATCGGTCTGGTCATGATCTGATCGGTCTGGTAACCGATCAGCGTTCTGGTGACCGATCAGGAGGCTCCCTGATCGGTTCGGAAACCAATCAGGAGGTTTGGACTGCGAAACTCATAAATCGCCTGGAATAGGGGTGGATCGGTCCGGTGATCGATCCACAACCTGGGATCGGTCTGGTGATCGGTCCAGGAGAGTCCCAAAGAAATCGTGATTTCTGATTGAGCGTTGGAGATCGATCAGGACGAAGCCTGATCGGTCTGAACCCATCTTAATCGGTCTGGTGACCGATCAGGAGACCCTCTGATCGGTCCGGTGACCGATTACTTTAATTCAAAATGCACTGTCAGACGCTCTGATCGCGTCTGAACGTATCCGATTCTCTACGCTTAATCTTTGATGCTTGATTTTCTGTTTGATATGATGCTCTAATGATCTGATGAAGCTGCAGGTGATAGGGAAGGATTCAAACACTCAAGGAGAAGTCAATGGAGGCTTTCCTTGGAGCAGGTTTGTCCGTTTTCCGTCTCAGGTTGCAACGGCTGGAGCTGCAGACTGGAGCTGCTGACTGGAGCTTGGCTGAGGGAAGCTCAGGGAGTCCAGGGAGAGCTCAGTGGTAGCTGGCATTGGCAGGGAAGCAGCTGGAGGCTGCAGGAGATGGTGTCACCTGGTGCTGAGTGGAGAAACAAAAGGGGATAAAGAAAGCTTCGTGGAAGCAGAGTTTGAATTGGAGTTCTTGCTGCGCCCTTGTGTTCTCCACATCTTGCTTGTATGTTCTGAAGTGTGATCATCTTGTGCAAGCAACCAAAATCTGTGAAGCAACCACTCGTTACTTGAGCGCTTGAAGGAAGGGACAAGAAGCTCTGAGTCCAACAGCGAGAAGACACGAGGAGATGGCTCTTGCATGAGATCGTCACTGGGTGGAGCTCTGAGGGAGCTTGCTGTGTTCTTGTCTTTGCTAAGTGCTAAGTAAGATCTTTCTTGTGTTTCATTGTGCATAAACCTATATCTGTGATTGAAACGCTATGGAAAGGTTTCTCCACCGAGAAGGAGGTTGCTTTCTATCCGGTGATAACCGGGGCTTGATCTGCCGACGATCAAGGGATCGCCCACCTTAAGAGCACGCAAAGGAGTAGGGGCAAGTTATCCCCGAACCTTGTAAACCCTCCTTGTTAGCGATCTTGCTAGTTATGTTTGTTTGCCTTCGTTTTCTGTTTTCTGCTTACTCTGTGTTTGCTACTTCCGCTGTGCTACTGATAAGTTTGAGTGCAGAAATTTGATAAAGTCTTTAAGTCCAAGTGTTTGGCTATATTCATCCCCCCCTCTCTAGCCATCCGGGTTCCAACATCGGAGTCGTCTTCCTTCAGTTCTTGTCCCTCGGATGCGTACTCCATGTGTGATTCACTAAGTCCTGTATGACTCAAACATACATATCAAACCAACATGACAACCTAACTTAATCATATGGGCACACACATCAAAACCCATGATTCACTCGATCATACTTGGGTCGATTGCCACAACACCTTCTACACTATTCATCCGAATGGTCAATCTCAGTTTTGACTATTCTTCGTTTCGCTCACTTAAGTGATGCTCCGACATCCAAAGTTAAAGCTCACCCGAACTCACTCTAGTCTTCTCTTCAAGCATGTATCCTCTCCTCGGCTTCTCATCCTTCTGATGTGTCGCGTGCGTCCTTCTAGCTCCACCGGTACACTCTTTCCATTGCCTGCCTCAGATGCATCGAGCCCGTCGACACCCATCCCGTGCTATCATTCTCACTTGCTGCGTCTTCCACTCGATTTCATATGTTCCTAAGTTCCCGTACACTTAGACATAATGATTGATCGATGTGGCGTGCTAGAGGGGGGGGGTGAATAACACTTTTTCCGTTGAATCTCTTCGCCTACGTTGTTAGTTACGCAGCGGAAATACAAATAAATAAACTAACAATAGAAACAATGCTAACAACCTAATTTACTTGGTATCCCACCCGGACGGGCGACTAATCCAAGAATCCGTCGGTGGATCAACCCCCATAATCTCCGGCTAGATCTGTCGCTCCTTGTGGGTGGAGAAACCTCGCCACAAACTTTGGACGTTATCTGATCACAAAAGACTACTAACTCACTTTACCAAGTGAGTTTCGTCAAAATGATAGTAGGAAACGAGCCCCTTCAAATAGGGCTCGAGTTTGAAACAGCCGCTACCAGTCGACTGCCAAAATGACAGTCACCTGGTCCCACTCAGATTCAACCATTACAGCACAACGTTCGAATCTGCCAGCCTGTTCCAACCTATACCAGTCGACTGCCAATGGGCCAGTCGACTGGGACACATCTAAGCCTAGGTTTTACTCCGAGTACAAATCTCTCCGC
>JAGFNQ010003553.1:0-72778 GCA_024364735.1 Boesenbergia rotunda | reverse complement strand
ATCTTCATTCATAAACATAACATGCGTAACGACCCGGCCCGTCTACCGGCCCATTTACCGGTCTCACGACCGTCGTACCGTCGTACCGTCAACCATCGACCGTGTCGTCATTCATAACATGGCATGCATCTTTATTCATAAAACTTAGCATGCACTTTCATTCGTAAACATAGCATGCATCTTCATTCATAACAAGCATTTTCATTCATAAACATAACATGCATCTTCATTCATAGAACATGGCCTACTTACATAAACATCATTCTTATTCCTAAAGCTTGGATGATCATGGCATATAAGGTAAACATTGCATTGTGTTCATTGAACATGACATGTTTGCATTGACATTTATCCTAATCCATAGAACTTGCATGATCATGATACGTAAGATAAACATTGCATTTCATACATAAGCATGGTAACTATATCAAGCATGCATGGGTAGGACTTCCATAAACATACTACCTACCATTCAAGTACATGGCATAGGACATAAGTCATTCATAAATAAACCTTATTAAGCATGGTATCCAATCATAACATACAACATAAACATGGTGCTTAAGGTTAGGGTCATAGGTAACTTAATTTCTACCACATGCTTGAACCTTTATAGATACTTCATAATAAAGCATAAACCGTCATTCTTCAAACCTTAACTTCCCCCAAACCCTAAATTCATTGCTTGGCCGAAACCCATAAGGGGAAAAGTTCCATCATTCAATTACATGTAAGGTAGCATAAGGAAAAGTAATAACCATACCTTAACTATAGGGTCATAAGTAGCCATTTAGGCTCATAATTAGGGTTCACCCTAACCCCAAACCCTACATTCTAGGGTTGGCCGAAATATATAAGGCCCATGGGTGCATGAATAAATTCATAGAATTTTCCAATTAAACATCTAACATCTTTCATACCATACCATAGGAGCCCTTAGGACCCTTACTTGAAGGAAACCCTAACTCTTTGCCCTAAACCCCTACTTGGCTGAAAGTTGTAGGGTCACAAGGCCTTGTGAAAATTCACATAAGTCACCCTCAATCTCCCTTGTAGCATGACAATACACAAAACACATACTTGAAGGTTTAGATCCAACCCTACCCATGGGTTCTTGAGGTTGGGCGAAACCCTAGGAGGGCCTAGGGTACCCTAAAATTTCTCCAAATCTCATTTTAACTTATATTCATCATGGAGAAACATTAGAAAGCATGAGAAATATTTTTAACATCATTTTGGAACCAAAAACCTTAGTGGCCGAAAGTTTAAGGTCACACATCATGGTTTCTCCAATGTAAATCCAAAAACCAACTTTATATCATGCTAAAAATCATAAGGGAACTATTATACCACAGGTGAGGGAGTCTTACCTTGGTTGATCTTGATTATAAACCTTAGATTTGAGAGAAAGATGGAAATCTTGTTGCCTCTTGACTACCCTTAGCCCTTGTACTCTTGTGAAAACCTTAGATCTTGGAGATGAAGCCTTGGTGGAACTTTTTCCAAGGGAGATCTCCCTTTGAAGTGTTCGGCTAGAATGAGAAGGAGGGAGGAAGAAAAGTGACTTGATGGAATAAGAGAAGTAACCTCCCATGCCTCTCTTTATAACTCATCAAGGAGGGTAAGTGAAGAGTCATGGTATCTCTTCATTTTCCCCCAAGCCTTAACCATAATCCAATTCTTTTCCTTATAGCACTCCCTTGCTAGGTGAATTGGTTAGAGCATGCATGGTTGTACAAGAGGTCCAAGGTTCAATCCTTGGTGCATGCACAATTTTTTTCCCACTTATTTTTATTTTATTTTCCTACTATTTTTGAAAATCCCTTAAAAATTCCCCCATAATTATATTAATATTTCTTATTAAAATCCCTTTATATTTCTATAAATTTTTACCTAAAATTCACCAATAATCATGGTACTAGAAAGCCCATATAAGGCTCATTAGTGCCTATTTCTCCAATTTACATGGAAAAATCATGGATTTCTAGGTAAAAATTCGTGTTAATATCTCTAGGTCCCTCGGAAAATTATCTAAACATGCTCAATATTTTAAAGAAATATTAAGAGAATTTTCCGGGTCGTTACACACCAGACCGATCAGGACCAGGTCAGTCCGATTAGGCTATAGCCTGATCGGTCTGGTCGCTATCAGATCGAACGGTGATCCGTTCAATCGCATTAAATTGTGGTTGGTGGACCGATCCACCAACCATTAACTTTGCGAAAAACCCTTCCTTGCCGAACCCTAGCGCCGAAACCTCTCCCTTGCGCCTCTTCATCCTGAGCGAGAGTGTTCCTGCGTCTCCCTCCTTCCCGTGCGTGCGAGTTCGTGCGAAGGTCTCTACGGGCGTCCATTGTTCTCTGCAAGTTCTCTACTCGCACCAAGTTCTCTGCGTCTCTGTCTTGCGCCAAGGCTTCTCCTGCGCAAGCTTTTTCCCTTTCAAACTTCAAGAACCTCACCAATAGCACCAAAGTGAGTTTTTGGCTTCGATTTTCTTGCAAATCAGTTCATAAAATTATGTTTTGAAGCTAATCATGGTTTGGTGTTTGTTCTTGGTGTGGTGTCGTGACCCTCTTATATTTGCCATGACCTTACTTTACATGCTTCACCTTATGATCTCTCGTTCACTTCATGGTTCTCCTCCTTTTGATCTAATGTCTATCATATGATTACTCTTTGTTTGATCAACTCTTGAATTTTTGATTCACACTATGTGTATGACCAATTCAATTATTTAGAAAATCTTCCAAGGGCAAGGAAGCTGCTGAGGGCAGTTCGAGGGGGAAACCCCCTTCTTCATCTGCCCCTTCCAGAAGGCCACAGCCTTCTTCTAGCTCCTGGTTCCCAAATGCAGCCTGTGAATAGGCCTTCCAAGCAAGGACCTTCAAACTATTACCCTGCTGATCCATTGATGACCCTTTCCTAACTGAGTACTGCCCCTCCGTCATGGAGATTGTCACTTTCTACAATCTGGGTTTCCTTCTTTCCTTAGAAAGGACTATCAATTACGACCTAGTCTCTGAATTCTACAATAATCTTCAGCAAGGTCCTCAGGGGGGCTTCGAGTTCACTACTCGAGTCGGCAAAATGAACCTTGATTTTTCGTATGAGATTTTACCAGAGTACTTAGGTGGTCGACGATCACCTAACCTCTATTCGATCTATCCCGAGCTCCCTGATCCTCTGCTGGCACCATTTGCAGATGTTACCCTCGACTCCATCTATTAGCACTTTTTTGGTCATCCCCGCCCAGCCGGTCTTGATGAATTGGGTCCAGTTTTCCCTACTTTTGCAGCCCTACGCCTTGCTCCAGTTGACTACGTCCTTTTCAAGATAATCACAAATTACATCTTACCCATCACTTCAAAGCCTTTGACCGAGATCCGACCCTATCACTGTCTTATGCTCTATGGCATGCACTGCCGAATGGACTTTGATATCATGGAGAGCATCTTCCAGTCCATTCAATCTTATAGAGAGCCGAGTCACCGCACAGTCTATATGCCATTTGGTCATATCATCACTGACTGGCTTATGTCAGTTGGTGTTGATGTCGCCAAAGGCAGGACTGTGCCCATGGTCAAACAAGATTGTCGGCTGGGTCGGCGTGCTTTTGCCATGTCCGGTATTATTATTCGTGAGCGCGACGGGGCTTTGGTTTGGAAGGATGGCCGAGGTCACGGTGACCTACCCGGCGGAGCACCACACTTTCAGGCACCACCAGAGGCTGTTGCACCTCATGAGGCTCCTGCTGCTGACGCTATGTATGACTATGAGCCTGACCCAGATCTACGATGGTAGATTTCTGAGCTGGATCACATCCTCCAGGAGGATATTCATTTGAGGGAGCTTCATCGGGAGGAGGTCCGCTCGGATTTCCATTCCTTTGATCGCTGATTGACCGACGTAGAGTCTACTGTCTCTGGGGTCCAGGCATTGCAGCAGACTTGGTACGAAGAGTGGCGCCGCCATACATTTTTAGGAGATGCCGCTTCGGGCAGTGCTGCACCAGGATCTACTGATGCCACGATGGATGACCTCATGCACGATGATGACCCCCCCAGTGACGTTTGAGCTTGGATGTCTGCTGCCTCTTTTCACGATCTGTGTACTTGACTGGTTTTGGTTTGTGTGACTTTTGGGTTGTATGCCCCGTGACTTATCTGTTGTGGTCTTGTGCCACACGCATTTTGATGCATATGTCTTGCATCTTGTTATTTCTCTGGATGTTTTATGACTTAAACTTTCTGAATTTGATGCATGTCTATTCTAATTTAGTATGCTTATTGTTGATGCTATGCTCTCTGCATATTTGATCCATAGCTATGTTCATACTTATGATGCCACGTTCATATGATACATATGCTTGCTTTGCCATGCTTATATCTTTTTGTCATACGTATTCATATGCTTATCAAAAATCAAATTGTTGTTGGTTTGGGATACCCCTAGGATTGAGGGGGAGTTGGTTTAAACTTAACAGCCCTTCTAGACCCCTTTTCGATCTTCGACAAAGGGGGAGACAATGTTGGTTGGTTAAGTTTAGGATGATCATGATGTAGGGGAAGGATCTGGATTCCCCTATGATTCTAAATTTGAAAAACTTGATTGAGAATCCCTAAACTTAAAATTGGGTTGTCAAACAACAAAAAAGGGAGAGATTGTTGATGCAGTCTGGCCCTGATTGTTGTTTTGGTGTTGACACCGATTTTAGTTTAGGTGGATGATTATTGATGATGATTAAGTCCTGATCGGGGATCAGGCATGGTATGGAAAATCCTAGCTTGGAGGGCTAGGTGTTGGAAAATCCTAACCTGGGAGGTTAGGTGTTGAAAATCCTATCTTGGAGAGCTAGGTGTGTGAAAAGTCCTAATTCGGAAGAGGTGGGTGAAAAGTCCTAGCTTGGAGGGCTAGGTGAAAAGTCCTAACTTGGAGGGTTAGGTGCAAATTCCCATCTTGGAGAATTAGGTGAAAAAGTCCTGGCTTGGAGGGTCAGGTCCTAGCTTGGAGGGCTAGGTTTGGAAAAGTCCTAATTCGGAAGGGTTGGGTGAAAAGCCCTAGCTTGGAGGGCTAGGTGAAAAGTCCTAACTTGGAGGGTTAGGTGTAAATTCCCAACTTGGATAGTTAGGTGAAAAATCCTTAGCTTGGATGGCTAAGGTGGATGAAAACTTAGCTTGGAGGGCTAGGTTTGAGTCTCTGGATCGGTCTGGTGATCGATCAGGGAATCTGGCACGCTGCTCCTTCGTGGATCGGTCGTGTGACCGATCCAGCAATGACTGATCAGTCTGGTGACCGATCAAGGAGCACACAGTGAGGTTGGGAACCTATTGTGCTACTCCTGATCGATCTGGTGACCGATCAGGGAGTATGCGTTTCACCTACTGACTGGCTCCTGATCGGTCTGGTGACCGATCAGGGAGCAAACAATGAGGATGAGTTCCCTTGCTAAACTGCTCCTGATCCGTCTGATGACCGATCAGGATCACTGTGCAGATCGTTCTGGAGAACGATCTAGCTTCGCGGGTTCCTCACTATGATCGATCAGGATGGTGCCTGATCGGTCTAGTCATGATCTGATCGGTCTGATGACCGATCACGAGACCCTCTAATCAGTCAGGTGACCGATCGGAGGCTTGGACTGAGAAACTCAAAAATCGCCTAAATTAGGGGTGGATCGGTCCCGTGATCGATCCACAACCTGGGATCGGTCGGGTGATCGGTCCAAGAGAATCTCAAAGAAATCGCGATTTTTGATTGAGCATTGGGGATCGATCAGGACGGAGCCTGATCGGTCTAAACCTAGCCTGATCAGTCTGGTGACCGATCACAAGGCTCTCTGATCGGTCCGGTGACCGATCACTTTAATTCAAATTGCACTGTCAGACGCTCTGATCGCGCCTGACCATATCTAATTCTCTGCTACTTACATCTGATACTTGATTTACTGTGTGATATGCTTCCCTAACACTCTGATTAAGCTGCAGGTGAGAGGGGAGGATTCAAACACTAAAGGAGAAGTCAATGGAGGCTTTCCTTGGAGCAGGTTTGTCCGATTCTCCATTTCAGGTTGCAACGGCTGGAGCTGCAGACTGGGTTGCTGACTGGAGCTTGGCGAGGGGATCTCAGGAAGTCCAGAGAGAGCTCAGTGGTAGCTGGCGTTGGCAGTGAGGTAGCTGGAGGCTGCAGGAGATGTTGTCACCTGATGCTGAGTGGAGAAACAAAAGGGCGGAGGAAGGCTTCGTTGGAGGCAGAGTTTGCATACTGGTTTTCTTGCCGTGCCTTGTGTTCTCCACAACTTGCTTGCTGTGTTCTTGAAGTTGTCATCACCTTGAGCAAGCAACTGCAATCGAGAAGCAATCATCCTTTACTTGAGCGCTTGAAGGAGAGAACAAGGAGCTTGGAGTCCGACAACGGGAAGACACGAGGAAGGGTTTCTTGCGTGAGATCGCTGCTGGGTGGAGCTCAGGAAAGCTTGCTGTGTTCTTGTCCTTGCTAAGTGTTTGAGTAAGATCCTTCTTGTTGTTTCATTGTGCTTAAACTTAAATCTGTGATTGAAACACTGTGGAGAGGTTTCTCCACCGAGAAGGAGGTTGCTTTCTATCCGGTGATAACCGGGGCTTGATTTGCCGACGATCAAGGGATCGCCCACCTTAAGGGCACGCCAAGGAGTAGGGGTAAGTTATCCCCGAACCTTGTAAACCCTCCTTGTTGGCGATCTTGCTAGTAGTGTTTGCTTGCCTTCGTTTTCTGTTTTTTGTTTTCTGCACTGCTTTGTTTTCTTCCGCTGTGCTACTGATAAGGTTGAGTGCAGAAATTTTGATAAGTGCCAAAGGTTAAGTGATTGGCTATATTCACCCCCCCCTCTCTAGCCATCCGAGTTCCAACACATCTCCCCATATTTAAGATATCGTATGCCCAATAGTTAATTTAATTTACTGATAATTAAATTAATTATCCTCTTTATCCTTGATTAGTATCACTCAACCTTTTCATCATGTCGGACCATAGTCCACTTACAAGATTTGACATGACGATCCTTTTGAGCTCACCAAGGGCGCAACATCATCCCGACTCACCAGGATACGGATTCCGTCAATATCAACAGCACATCATATTATTAATATTATCTCCCAATATACCGAGCCTATCGATCTAACAGAATAGATCTCGCCCATTGGTAAATCAAAGAAATAATAATTAATAATATATGCCCGTCATTATTTCGGGATTAAGAGATCGTACTCCATAATATTATCCAAGGTCTAATCCATTTTACTAAGTCAGTATAAAAATTGGATGACCTCTCTTTTGGTCCTACTCAATGTACACAAAGTATACTAGTGTAATTCTATGGTTAAGATAAACCACACTTAATTACATCATAACCATCCCGATGGTTTATCCAACGCCATCTCGGTTGTGAGCCTCTTTCATATACTTTGACAAGGAACCTGATAAGATGATCTTCTGTGCGACACTACACACCATGTTATCTACAATGCCAAGCAACATACAGTTTGTGCACATACTAATATAAACATGCATTATGTGATTTTGTGATTCTCTTTAAAATGTAGATGTATCCTAACCAAAAGCAAGGCTTTTAGTATACATCCTAACAGAGATGCTTTGCTTTATGCCTTGACTCAAGATGCTTTAAGTCAGTGCATCTAGAGTAGTTAGGGCGATAAATACATTCAAACAACAATCAAGCTAAGTGTTCAAGCTTAGAAAATCTAACTTAATCAGATCATTTAACTTGACTAACCCTAGAGAAAGCTGCTGTTATATAACAGTTATTAAGTAGCAAACTGGGTTAGATAGGACCCGAACGAGTCAAATTTAGTTGGTTTGATCCTTTTTGTTACTTGGACTCACAAGAATTAGTTCAATATGTGATTAGAATTTTTTTTATATAAACTGGCTCTGATTCGCAATTGGTTTTCAATTAGTATGTTTTTTGGTATATGGCAAAGTGGGAGAGTAAAAAATATATATATAATTTTTTTTCAAAAGTTAAATTTTCAAGTGCAAATTTTTCCCAAAAATGTTTTAAGTACAAATTTTTTTTTGCAAAAGTCTTAAAGTACTTTTAAAATATTTTTAAAGTGCACAATGTTATTTAAGAACAAAATTTTTTCAAGAGAACAATGTTTTTCAAGTACTTTTTAAAGTACTAATATTTTTTTTGAAAAATATTTTTGCAAAATACTGTGTCAAAATATTTTTCTAGGTGTCAAAATATTTTTCTATGTGCAAAATATTTTTCTAAGTACAAAATATTTTCTAAGTGTAAAATATTTTTTTCTAAGTGTAAAATAATTTTTCTAAGTGCAAAATATTTTTCTAAGTGCAATATATTTTTTTAAGTGGAAAAATATTTTTCTATAGTGCAAAATATTTTTCTAAGTGCAAAATATTTTTAAGCACAATATTTTTAAAGGGCAAAATCTTTGTAAGTGTGCAAATATTTTGAATACAAAAAGTGCAGAAAATTTATTAATATTTCCAAAAAGATATCTTAACTTTTTCAAACTTCAAATGTCGTGCAAAATATACTTGGTCAAAATTTTGGTGATTTTGATTTCACAAAAAGACTTTAACTTATTTTTCCTCAAAAAGGGTACACTTAAACTTTATTGAAAATCTGCATATCTTTGAAAACATTAGGGGGAGAATCTCTCATTCAGGCGGAGCTTAGTGCATGTTTTTCAAAACTTGGTTTTCTTAAAAGACAAGAAAATAAACATGTTTTTCGTTGAAATAGCTACTTTTTATGTTTTAACTTAACTTTTAAACTAGGTTGCCATAAATCAAAAAGGGGGAGATTGTTGGTGCCAGAAGCATCAAGATCGAACCTGGGTTTTGATAATGACAAAGGCTTCATAAGTTAAGGTTACATTGTGATCTAATGAATTTGTTTAAGTGCGCAGGAAAAGTCCTAGGTAAGCTAGGCACGAAGTCCTAGTTCGTGGAATTGGACAATAAGTATTGGCCGAGGGATGGGCACCTAAAATCTGGCCGAGGGTTGGGCAATAAGACCTGGTCGTGGACTGGGCATGAAGTCCTGATTCGAGGAATTGGGCAATAAGTCCTGGCTGAGGGTTGGGCACCGAAGACCTGATCGACGGTTGGGCAATAAGTCCTGGTTGTGGACTGGGCACGAAGTCCTGATCTGGAAGATCATGCAAAAGTCCAACCGGAGGAGCCGGTTGGAAAAAGTAAATTCTCTTGAGAGGTGTAGGGGAGGACACATTCCCCGTAGGAGTGAACATTAGGCATCGGTTCGACCTAGGGTTCCATTTTGGAAGCCCAAAGTTAGAACCAAGACAGCGCAGACAGTAAGTTGTACTTAACTTATCTATTATTTGTGTTTTGGAACTAACCCTGGTTGCAGGAGCTAAGGATGGAGTTCACTGCTTCCCATGCGCTTGAAAAGAGTCTGCCGGCTGATCATACAGGTGCCTGTATGGATACAAGCGCCCAAGAAGGGTGTTTTTCAACAGTCTGCGAAGCTGAGACTCCACGTCAGCAAAGGAGGCGCCAGTGACCATACAGGTGCCCTAGTCATCCCAAGCACCCTAATTCAATGGATAAGCACTAGCCAATTCTATGGATGAGGATTCGCGCAGAAGGGCACACGTGTCAGGCACCCCAGACGACTATATATAAAGGGGTTCACCCCTTTGCTTCCAGACAATAGTTCATCGAACACAAATACTCAAGCGCACTGCTCTAATCTTTCCGTGCTCATGTTTCAAGCGTCAATGATGACCCGCTGCTCTGATCTTCGAGACATTCTCTGGTCGTCGATATTTTTAATTTAATTGCTTACTTTATCAATTCTGTATTGGTGCTCAAATTTTGTAACCTTTTTCAAAATATAGAATTTCCCAACGTAAACGGTCACGGAACATGGTCCTTCGAGTAGGTGCCGATTTAGACTCCGAACCAAGTAAAAGAAAAGTGTGTTAGCATTGTTTTAAATTTTAGCTGCGAATTATTCTTTTTATATCCGAAATTTTTTATCAATATTCAACCACCCCTCATCGATTCTAAACGATCCCACAATGCCACTGAGCCTAGGTCTTTGAACATGATTTTGGTGAACTTCAATTTATCCCCAGTCATGTGCCTAGGGCATCCACTAGTTAAAATCTTTATGTTTCTACACATAAAATATTTTTGATTTGGATCCATTTATGTAGAAGTAAGGATAAATTGAATTGAATTTCACTGTCTAATCTATCTCACCCATATCTAAGGTTATCAAACATGTTGATCTTATGGGTTCCTTTTGTGAGACAGGATTTCAATTGTAGGTGAAAAAGAATTTGAGTTTGAATTAATTTGAAAAATTGAGATTTGATTAATGTTTAAAAGAATTAAGAGAATTTAATTTTGATAGTATTAAGTTAAAATTTAAGTTTGAAAAAATATTAAGTGAAAATTTAATTTTGAAACATATTATGTAAAATTTTAACTTTGAAAAATATTAAGTGAAAATTTATTTTTGAAAAAATATTAAGTGAAATTTTAATTTTGAAAAAAAAAATATTAAGTGAAAATTTAATTTTGAAAAAAATATTAATTAAAAGTATATTAAGGGTAGAATTAATTTGGTTGGTTGGATTGTACTATGTTATTAGGTCCTATACATCTCACCCAATTCTAAGTGACAAAAAAGGTTTCCTTATCTGTTTTGTATGATGTATTATTTTTATCTTTGACTTAATTGAAACTTGTGTTTGATTTAAGTTTATCAAATAGTAATTTAAAAGTGAGTTTCGATAATCAACTTTCAGGTCTTGGCGAGGCACAGAGGCCTTCTTTGGTCGTAGCCTTATTGGATCAACAACCCTTTCCTAGACAAAGCCTTTTAAAGAAAGTTCATTTTCAAATTACTCTTTGAGAGACTCTGGTCTAACTAGCTTAGGATTTGGAGAGGTAGCATCGACTAGTTCCACCGAACTAAACAGACCAAATAGGGTACACCTTACCCTACTTGACTCCTTAGATAGGTTTCCCTAACATACTATCATCTCACCTCCTCCTAATACTATGTTGTTCAAGTTTCAAGTAAGTCTTGTCCTTAACTAACCATACCTAAGTCTAAGCAGAATAATATTGCAAAAAAAAAAAGCAGGAATCAAGCAGAATAAAATAATCATCTAAGTATAAAAATAATTTTTATATTGGCTCCCCAAGACTGAAGCCTCGATATAGGTTAGGCAAGATGTGAATCTTGTCCTTGGAGATCCAATATTGGTTTGGCCCATCTTGTTTATTCAAACTCAGCTTTGGGACCCATGCTTGGACTCGGGTTCTGGTTCCATTCAATACAGAAAAATAAGATCGTTTCGCGAGTTGGTTCGATAGCCCAGTCCATATCGATTAAGATCTGGCTTTTATTTTCCAAGAATCATGTCAAGATTCATGGAATTTGAAGTGAATCATTCTAATCCGACTCTGAGTTCCTTGACTTGAGTTTTCAAGGTGGAATTCTCTTCCTTAAGCTTTTGAACTTGAGTCGAGGTTCCTTCTTGAATTGACTCGGTTAAGGAACTCGAGTTGACTTCCTCATTCAGGAGTATGACTTCTTGTCGGAGGGTTTCAACCCGAATGTTGGCTTTCGCCAACTTATAAGACAAATATGAAATACGATCATAAATCTCTGATTCAGGATAGCCTCTTACCGTAATTCGTCTGTCCTCCGAGATCAAGAGCTTTCTGGTGCCGACGTCTTCATCAAGTTCTGATTCTGTTCTGGAGTCGAGGTCATCCGAGGCGGTCAGTGCGAGGAGGTTGGAGTGTGGGCCTCTTCCTCATCCGCCGAGGACGATTCATCCCATGTGGCTTGCAGTGCCTTCTTCCTCTGAGCATTCTTGTTTTCCTTCAGGTTGGGACACACCGATCAGAATTGACCCTTCTTGTTGCACTCGTAACAGGTTACATTGCTTTTAGTCTTCTGGCTCGTTGAGGGTTCAGCTGGATTATCCTTCTTCTGAGTCGTCTTCTTTTTGCTCGTTTGATTCTTCAACACCTTGTAGTAGTTGCGAGCCATCCGAACCAGTTTTGGATGATTGACTCTGTCTTTGTCGGACTCTGAATCTGAGTTGGACTCGGGTATCAGTTGTTGCTTCTTGTTTTGTGATTTTCCTGGAGTTTTACCTGCAACAAATGATATACTTTTCTCGACCATTGCAGTATTAGTTTGTTCATGTAACTCTAATTCGGTAAACAATTCATCAAGCTTAATTTCAGAAAGGTTCCTAGAAACCTTGTAGGCATCTACCATAGATGCCCATAGTGGGTTCCTTGGGAACGAGTTCAGAGTGTTCCTTATTAGGTCACAATTTTCAACCTTATAACCTATTGTATGTAGCCTGTTCATCAGCTCCTGGTTCTTTACGTGGTGCTGTGCTACTGTTTCCCCATCGTACATCTTGATGATGTAGAGATTGTTGAGTAGCAGATCTCTTTTACTAATTCGCGCATCTGACATACCTCGTGCAATTCGATCAATTTGTTCCAAAGCACCTTTGCGCTGCTGAAGGGTCCAACGTGGTTGAGCTCTTCCTTGGTTAAGCCGCATTGTAGTGTTTGAGTGGCCTTTGGGTCTACTTAAAATTTTCTTCTTGAGTGGTCCGTCCAACTCTGTGTAGCCTTGCACCTCACCTTATGCATTCTTGGGGATCTCCAGTCCAGAATGGATGATGATCCACATGTCCACCTAAGTTTTCAGGTGGACCTCCATCCTACTCTTCCAATAGGAGAAGTCTTCTCTTGAGAATAGTGGTGGTTTGACGATTCTGTAACCTTCTTGCATAGCCATTCAATTTAATCTAAATCTTACAAAGAAAATAACAACTTTGTTCCAAGACTGATTCTTGGATTAGCAGTGCGGTAGCAAAAATAATAATAAAAATCGAGTGGTGTTGCACCAACCTCGATGAACGAATTGTTACGAACGAAAAAAAAAATTGAGAAGAAATTCGAAAATTTCTCAATCGGTGATTACACCAGATTTGAGCCACCCTCTTTGATACCACTTGTGCGATCGTCTAGAATTGATAGACGGGGGGGGGGGGGGGGGGGGGGGGGTGAATATTGATTAAACTTTGAATTTGAAAAGAATAATACGCAGTGGAAAATTAACTCAATGCTAACACAATTTCTATTACTTGGTTCAGAGTTTAGATCGGCTCCTACTCCAAGGCCCACGGTCCTTGACCGTTTACATTGGGCAATTCTATATTTAAGAAAAAAGTACAATTGTTGAAGCACGAATACAGAATTTAAAGTTAAGAACTTAAACAAAATACCAATGACCGGAAAAGGAATTTGAAGATCGGAGCAGCAGGTCGTCGTTCTGGAGCATTGTTGGCGCTTGAAACTTGAGCACGGAGAAAATAGAACTGAGCGCTTGAGTGCTTTCATTGGAAGAATTGTTGTCTGGAAGCAAGGGGTGAACCCCTTTATATACAGCCGTCCAGGGCACCCTGTTGATGTAGGGCGCCTGACACGTGTGCCTTTATGCGCACGCCCTCATCTGCAGACTTGTCCAACGTTTATCCCTTTATCCAAGGTGCTTGGGACGTCTGGGGGCTGATGTGGAGGCTCAGCTTCACAGACTGCTGGAATCACCCTATCTGGGAGCTTGTATCCATATAGGCACCAGTATGCTCGAGCGCCTGAGTCCTCTCAGGCCCCTGGGATGCGAAAAGCTCCTTCCTTTGTTCCTGCAACCAGGGTTAGTTCCAAAGCAACAGTAATAGATAAGTTAATTACAAATAATAGCCTGCGCTATCTTGGTTATGACTTTGGGCTTCCCAAATGGAACCCTAGGTCGAACCGACGCCAAATGTTCCCTCTTTCAGGGAATGCATCTTTGCCAATTCCTCTTAGGAGAATGTACCTTTTGCCAATCAGCTCCTTCGGTTCGACTTTTGCTCGATCATCCAGATCAGGACTTCATGCCCAGCCCATGACTAGGACTTATTGCCCAACCCTCGATCAGGTCTTCGGTGCCTAGTCCATTACCAGGACTTATTGCCCAATTCCACGAACCAGGACTTCGTGCCTAGCTTACCTAAGAATTTTCCTACACACTTAACAGATTCATTAGATCACAATATAACCTTAACTTATGAACCCTTTGTCATTATCAAAACCCAGGTTCGATCTGGTGCTTCCAGCACCAACAACAAGTAAGTCTATATCGGGGTTTGTGTTTACTTTAGGAGGTGGAGCCATAGTATGGATGAGTGTCAAGCAAAAATGCATGGCGGACTCCACCATGGAAGCTGAGAATGTGGCAGCCTCAGATGCAACCAAGGAAGTTATATGGCTCGGGAACATCATAATGGACTTAGATGTGATTCCTGGTTTGCCCAGATCTATCACAATTTATTGTGATAACAGTGGTGCAGTTGGAAACTTGAAGAAACCACGAGCCCATTTGATGGTGCAAGATGCATCTGTGATGTCCTCCTCGATTGTTTCAATGTTTAACAATATGCTTAAATTAGTTATACATTGAACAATGAAGGGTTAGTCAAGAAAGGAGTACCAAAGTGAAGGAAAGTCCTAGTTAACCTAGGCAATAAGTCCTGGTTCGAAGAATTGGGCACTAAGTCCTGATCATGGATTGGGCACTATGTCCTGGTCGAGGGCTTGGCACCGAAGACCTAACCGAGGGTTGGGCACGTAGTCCTGATTCAAGGAATTGGTCAATAAGTCCTGGCCGAGTGTTGGGCACAGAAGTCCTAACATAGGTTGGGCAATAAGTCCTGGTCGTGGACAGGGCACGAAGTCCTGGCGAGTGAAGCTGGGCAATAAGTCCCGGTCGTGGACTGGGCACGAAGTCCTGGTCGTAAGATTGGGCAAAAGTCTTGGTGAGTGAAGCTGGGCAAAGGTCCAACCAGATGGGCCGGGTGGCAACCTTCACATAAGAGGACTATGCGAAAGGCGCGTTCCTCGGGATAGGAACATTTGCATCGGCTCGACCTAGGGTTTCGCGGGAAACAGAAAGTTAGAACCAATCTTTAAGTCTATGGATATATTTGTTTGTCTTGTGTTTGTGTATATTGCAGGTACCTAGAATTGGAGGCAAGGCAGGCAAACAAACACAAAAGAGGCTGAAACACAGCTTCTTGGGCGCCCCCATTAATACAGGTGCCACCAAGAAGCCAGGCACCCCCATTAAGTTAGGCGCCTGAATGAATCAGGTGCCCCCTTCAACACAGGCTCCCAATAAGGCAGGTTTTATCAGCTTTATGAAGTTCGCAATTTAGATGGATTTTTTACCGCAATTGTGGCACCCCAGAGGCTCTAGGGCGCCCGTTAAGATGCTATATAAAGGGGTTCGACCCCTCAACTCAGCACACCATTTCTGAGATCATTCTAAGCATTTCGAGCGAAAGAAAAGCATTAGAGATAAAGCCCAGCGACCAAGGAGTGTTGGGTTCTCCCGGCACCAAAACACAAAAAGGCAGCGGAAACAAGAACCCACGAGAGATCCATGCGAAAGAAAACCTCGTACAAAGCTATCTATCTAATAGATTTATCTACTGTTTATACCTTTGAAGCGTGCCCTTCATTTATCCCGCTCGTCTAAGATGCATCGGATCTCTTGCACGTTCAAATGTTCATGCCTCTATTCGTATCCACACGGACACAATCTTTCAACTTTGGGAGAACTACCTTAGTTGTGCTAGCAACTTGAGGTAGCTCAAAAAACACCGAGAACCTTACAATAAGGTTTCGGCCAAGAGGGAGGAGAGGAAGAAGATAAGAAGGAAACACTTGGTTATCATTCAAAATGACTAAGTCCCTCTTTTATATTCATCCCATGAATATGAAGAGTCTTTTGTCTCTTTGACATCCCTTCATTAAAGTCAATAAAGAGCACATCTTTCCATGTGACTCATCACCTTCTCTTCATCTAATGAAGATAGACTTTTTTTCTTTCCTGCATGCGATGCCGACCGGGCCTCACCGGCTTCTGACTAAGTCTCCCGAGTGCCGAGCTCCCGACCCTGTCTTCCGAGCTCTGACCCAGTCTGCTGAGTGCCGACCCAGTCTACCGAGTGCCGACCGAGTCTGTCGAGTGCCGACCCAGTCTGTCGAGTGCCGACCCAGTCTGTCGAGTGTTGACCCAGTCTGTCGAGTGTCGACCCTGTCTGCCGAGATCCGACTCAGTCCGCCGAGCTCCCAGCTCAGTCTGCTGAGTGTTGAGCTCCCGACCTGCGCTCCCGAGTTCCCAACTCGAGCTCAGATCTCCCGAGTTCCCAACTCGGGCTCAGACTTCCCAAGTTCCCAACTCGGGCTCAGACTTCCCGAGTTCCCCACTCGGGCTCGAACTTCCCGAGTTCCCAACTTGGGCTCGGACTTCCCGAGTTCCCAACTCGGGCTCCCGAACTGACCTCCCGAGTTCTCAACTCGGGTTCAGGTCTGCCGATCAGGTTTCCCGAAGCATTGTGTCCTTTGTGTGTGACCCAATAGGTTCTCGTGACATTGACAATGCGCTTAAACACTTTAGACACATAAACAATGAACGACATCTAGCAATGCATCATTGTTATCCAAGTAATAAGAAATGTCGAGATCCGGCTAAACCTAATTGACTATGATAATGTATGACCTTGTCCTTCTATCCTTGATATCTAGATTGACCAATGAGGCATATGTTGGTGCAGAATGCACCCAAGTCAAACCTGTATTTTGATAATGGCAACAGGGTTCAAAAGTTAAGGTATAATGTTTATCTAACATATTACTCAAGTGTGCAGGCAAAGCCCTTGTGAAGGACTGTTACGCACCTGGCGAAGGAGTGCCAGGATACAAAGCCCTAGCGAAGGACTACTAGGCACCTGGCGAACGAATGCCAGGGTACAAAGACCTAGCGAAGGACTGCTAGGCACCAGGCGAAGGGCAGCTTGGTACTGAAGACCTGGCGAAGGACTGCTAGGCACCAGGCGAAGGGCAGCTTGGTACTGAAGACCTGGCGAAGGACAGCTAGGCACCTGGTGAAGGACTGTTGGGTAAAAGTCTAACCTGAGGAGCCGGTTGGCATCAGGTACATTCTCCCAAGAGGAGTAGGTGAGGACGCGTTCCCCGTTGAGGGAACAGTAGGCGTCGGTTCGACCTAGGGCACCATTTTAGAGGCCCAAAGTCAGAACCAAGACAGCTAAGGCTGTATAAAATTAATATAATATTGCTCTGTGTTGTTTTGGACTAACCCTGGATGCAGGACCCAAGGAACGCGTGTCTGCAGCTCAGAGAACCTCAAAGCAGTGAGGCAGCAGCTGACCAGTGCGCCCGGAGTGTCCCGGGCGCCCCCAAGGTGAACACAAAACACATGAAGCAAATGGAGTGGTTCGAAAGCTTATGGGCGGGGCGCCCCCATGCTCCCGGGCACCCCCAGCATCCCGGGCACCCCCAGGTCAACCAATCGAAGCAGACTCCAGCGAAGCCAATGGATAAGAGTTGACCCGGTCAATTCGGGCGCCCTCAGAGTCCCGGGCGCCCCCGTCAAGATCTGATCCCGAGTTTGAAGGGATCAGAGCTGACCGAGAAGAACTCGGATCGGCTGACACGTGGGGGGGCGCCCCCGACGTTCCGGGCGCCCCCAGGGGCTATAAAAAGGCCCTCGACCCCAAGGCTTCAGCAACTCAACTCGTTCAACGCATCCACGCTCTTCTGCTCCCGCGCTTTGCTCCAGAAACGTCCCGACTCGAGACACAAGCGCCGACGACGTCCCTCTGCTCCGGGAAATATTCTACACCGGACGTCGGTAACGAAGAGCGGTTTCTTTTTGTGTTTACTATACTGCAATTGTAACATCTATTTGTAAACCATTTTGCACACATATAGAATTGCCCGCAGTAAACGGTCAACGACCGTGGGCCTTGGAGTAGGAGCCGACCGCGACTCTGAACCCAGTAAAAAACTTGGTGTTTGCCTGTGTTTGTTTTTATTTCCGCTGTGTAATTTCTCTAACTTTTAAATCCGAATGTTTAACGATATTCACCCCCCCCCTCTATCATGTCTCTCGATCCAAAAGTGGTATCAGAGCAGGGAAACTCAAATTTGGTGCAACCACCAATTTGAGAATTTTTTCGGATTTTTACAAATTTTTTTATTTTTTTATTCAAAATTTCTCTCGTTAATCGAGGTTGGTGCAACACCCCTCGATAAATATTCTTTCTTTATCCCGCACTACTAATCCAAGACCAAGTCTTGGGATATTTCTCTCTCTTTCTTAAGTTTCAGATAAATGGCCATCCAAGAAGGCTTCAGCACTGCAAGACCTCCTCTCTTCAGTGGGGAGGACTTCTCCTCCTGGAAGAGCAGAATGGAGGTCCACCTGAAAACTCAGGTGGACATGTGGATAATCATCCAGTCCGGACTGGAGATTCCGAAAAATGCTGAAGGAGTACCTCAAACCTACACGGAGTGGGACACCGCTCTAAAACGAAAAATTGAAGCTGATGCAAAGGCGACCCAGACCCTCCAATGCGGCTTAACAAAAGAAGAGATGAACCGGGTGGGTCCTTTCAACAGTGCCAAGGAGCTGTGGGGGAAACTGATCGAGCTGCACGAAGGAACATCAGACACTCGGATCAGTAAGCGAGATCTGCTCCTGAACAAGCTGTACACGATCAAAATGACCGACAACGAAACAGTAGCTCAACTTCACGCCCGAATTCAAGAATTAATGAATGGACTACACACCATCGGTCACAAGGTAGAAAATCGTGACCTAATAAGGTATGTTTTAAATGCTTTCCCGAGAAATACCTTGTGGGCATCTATGGTAGATGCATACAAGGTTTCAAGGGACCTGTCAAAAATTAAGTTAGATGAATTATTCTCTGAATTAGAATTACATGAGCAAACTAACTGCACCATGGCCGAGAAAGGCATTGCCTTTATTGCAGGTAAACTTAAAAAGAAATCCAAGAAGAAACCTCAACCAACACCTGAATCTGAATCAGACTCAGATTCCGAAGACGAAGGAGATCGACCAAACCTGGTCCGACTGGTAAGAAATTACTACAAGGAGTTAAAGAACCAAACCAACAGAAGGAAAGCCAGCCGAAGAAAGGATGAACCAGCTGAACCCGTAAATGAAAAGAGCAAGCCCAACATGACCTGCTACGAGTGCAAGAAGAAGGGCCACTACAAGACCGAATGCCCTAACTTGAAAGAAGCAAAAAAGACAAGGAATAAGAAAGCACTTCAAGCAACGTGGGACGAGTCCTCCTCCGAAGAAGAAGAAGAGGTCCCACAATCGAACCTACTTGCACTAACTGCCTCAGAAGAAGTCGAGACCGAGGCAGAGTCAGAACAAGACGATGGCAGACTGATATTTTCAGAGGAAAGCGAAATCAAGGTAAGTGGTTTTACTAGAAGTCAATTAAATGAATTAATCTGTTACCTTTCTCGAGATTTGGCGAAAGCTAAACTCCGAATCGAATCCCTCCGATAGGAAGTAAAACTCCTGAAAGAGGGAGCTGACCTTAAACCCTTAACTGACAAAGTTCAAGAAGGAACCTCTACTCAAGTTGAAAAACTTGAGAAAGAGAACTCCTCCCTGAAAACTCAGGTTAAGGACCTTAGATCAGCTTTAGAACGATTTACCTCTGGTTCCAACTTGACATGATCCTTGGAAAACAGAAATCGATTCTAAATCGATCCGGACTAGGTTATAGAACCAAGTCTCAACAAAGATCCTACTTTGATGTACTGAACCAGTCCAGACCTAAAATTCAGGCATGGGTACCCAAATTATGCCTGAACAAACAAACTGGATCAAACCAATATTGGATCCCCAAGGACAAGATTCACATCTTGCCAAACCATTATCGTGGCTATAGTCCAGGGGGAGCCAAGTTAAAAACCATAGTTATTATTAGATAAAATTCAATTCTTGATTGCAATTTGCTTGGTTGCTTGTTTATTTAATTTCTACAATTTACCATGTTTAGATTTAGGAATGGCTAGATTAAGGACCAAACCAACTTAACTGAAAATTGACAACATAGTATTGGGAGGAGGTGAGATGATAGTACGTTAGGGAAACCAATTCTAATAAGGTCAAGTATACTTGGTCTCTTTAGACTGGTGAAACTAGCCGAAGCTACCGATCCAAGACCCAAACTAGTTAGACCAGAATTTTTCAAAGAATAATCTTGAAAATGAAATTTCATTGAAAGGTTTTATCAAGGAAAGGGTTGATGATCCAATAAGGCTATGGCCAAAGAAAGCCTAGTGCCTCGCCAAGACCTGGAAGCCAATCTCTGAAATTCAAATTCAAATTAGTCTTTGTAAAATTTAAATCTAACACAAATTCTCAGTTATGCATAGATACAAATAATTTTTAAATAAATTCAATTATTTCCAAAATTAATTAAGTTTTTCAAAATAAATCATGTTTTTTAAAAATTCTTTAATCAAAACCTGTCTCACAAAACATATAAGGCTAACGTGATTGAAAACCCTAGATTAGGTGAGACAGTAAACTTAACTTAATCAGAATTCATAACTGGATTGTTGTTTTAGTTTAGTAAGGCATTGACCTAACAATAAGTCAAACTATGGTCAAAGCAGTCAAACCATGGTCAAAACAGTCAAACCATGGTCAAAAGCAGTCAAACCATGGTCAAAGTAGTCAAACCATGGTCAAAGCAGTCAAACCATGATCAAAGTAGTCAAATCATTTCAAACCATGGTCAAGTGATGACAAGACAACAAAAATTCCAATCAATACTCCATCCGGGCGCCCGTGACTCCTCGGGCGCCCCCCCTTTACTTTTACTCCTCTCAAAGCAAAAGGCTGCACTTTGTCCCCTGACCGAGGCGCTCGGAACCACGCGGGCGCCTCCATATGAGTCAAAGTAGTAAAAGCTGCAAAGACCAGCCTGACTGGGGCGCCCGGGCCATTCCGGGCGCCCCCAACCAGCCCTAGTCACTGCCAAAGGTAGAGACCACTATGCGGGCGCCCGAGAGCTCCCGGGCGCCCCCAATGACCTGCCTATAAAAAGGCATCCGAACCCTTCCTTCTTCCCACACCAAAAACCATCCTCCTTCCTCACTTCCTTCCTTCCAAGAAGATCAAGTGACACTTGTGCTTCCTCAATCTCAACCATGCCTCTCTGGTATGATTTCTTTTATGCATTTAGAATTATTTTCTTAAATTCCTTCTTATAAATGCATGTTTCTTAACTTAGAAAACGCCGAGCAACCCAAGTGAACCCCGGTTCCGAACCGAGTCCCGACCCTAGGTTCCCGACTCTAGAACTGAATAATAAGTTTGCTCGAACAACCTATAAACCTATCAAAACTAGCTATCTTAATAGACATTTCTTTTCCCAATCATGTCCCTTAGCCATGAATGTCATAAACTTTTATCAACTAGATAATCTAGTGTTTTGCACTCATTCCATTAACACAACTTTATGTGCAAAATTCTATAATACCATCGTTCGATAGAACGATCTCATGTTTGTCACTATTGTTCAAGGAATACCCTTGTCGATCACTCCTACCTTGCTAAATCGATTCCTTGGACTACGACCTTCCCAGTCCACCTTTTGCTGCTATCCACCTAGGGATCCTCCATTTAATGCTCCCTACTCCCACATTACTCTAGACACTCTCCACTCATATTTCTATAGGGAAGCTAGACTCCCCGTAGCTAGACGATTTCAGTCCGTTGAGCTTCAGGCCCAGGACTACACCCTGTACAGAGTCCTGGTCCGCTGCATTTTACCACTATCCTCTAGGGATGTCGCGACCATGCGACCTTTTCATACATTTCTTATGTATGCCCTGATCCATCATCTTGACATTGACATTGGACTATACATGTTTCACGCTATTCTGCATGCGTCCAGTGTTACCACTCAGGGACGAGTGCGCACTCCCTTCTGCCACATCATCACCTCCATCCTTCATCACCACAGTCGTGACATTACCGTAGGTGAAATATCCGAGCTGACCGATTTTGATGAGATAGGCTTTAGGAACTTCTCTTTAGCTGGTATAGATATATCAGCCACCGGGGTTTTGACTTGGAGACGACAGCGAGCTGGAGCGCAGATCGATTCAGACGAAGAGGTAGACGTTGACGTTGCAGATCTGGCAACAGAGGCCCGAGCACAAATAGACGAGCCCCCTCCACCGACACTCTATGAGAGAGTGACACGGCTAGAGACTCAGGTCCAGAGCCTCCGAGAGGAAGTGGAGGCAAACCATGCTAAAAATATGGAGACAAATCTGTTGGTGCAGAATGCACCCAAGTCAAACCTGAGTTTTGATAATGGCAACATAGGTCAAAAGTTAAGTCTTACTTGTTTTCTAACAAGTTACTCGAGTGTGCAGGAAAAGCCCTAGCGAAGGACTGCTAGGCACTGGCGAAGGAATGCCAGGGAAATAAGCCCTAGCAATGGACCGCTAGGCACTGGCGAAGGAATGCCAGAGTCAAAAGCCCTAGCAAAGGAATGCTAGGCACCAAGCGAAGGACAGCTCAGCATCCAAGACCTGACAAAGGACTGTCAGGCAAAAGTCCAACCAGAGGAACGGTTGGCATCAGGTAAATTCTCCCGAGAGGAGTAGGTGAGGACGCGTTCCCCGTCGAGGGAACAGTAGGCGTCGGTTCGACCTAGGGCTCCATTTTGGAGACCAAAGTCAGAACCAAGACAGCTAAGGCTGTATAATCTAATATTTTATTGTTTTATTGTGTTTTGGACTAACCCTGGATGCAGGACCGAAGGAACGTGTGTCAGCAGCTTAGAAAGCCTCAAAGGAATGAGGCAACAGCTGACCAGGGCGCCCGGAGTGTCCCGGGCGCCCCCAAGGTGAACACAAAACACAAGAAAGCAAGATCGGCTTCAATAGTACATCCTGCGGGCGTCCCCGTGCTCCCGGGGGCCCGCGCTGCTCCCGGGTGCCCACATGCGCATGCATCGATCCAGAAGCCAAGCGAAGCCAAAGGATAGAGTTTGACCCGATCAACTCGGGCGTCCCGAGCGTTGCGGGCGCCCCGGTCAAAGCGGATCCAGAGGATAGATGCTGACCGAGAGCTCTGCGGATCAAAGGCCACGTGGGGGGCGCCCCCGACATCCCGGGCGCCCCCAGGCCCTATATAAAGGGCCCTCGACCAAGGCTTCCAAGCATCAGTTCTCTCAACGCCCCAAAGATCTTCTACGCTCGTGCCTTGCTCCGGAAACACTCTAACTCGAGCCGATGATGTCCCGCTGCCCCGGAAGAGTCTATCCACTCCGGACGTCGGTAACGAAGATCGAATTTCTTATTATTATTGTTAGTGCACTTATTTGTAATAAATTATTGTAAACTGTGTTGCGCGTATATAAAATTGCCCAAAGTAAATGGTCAACGACCGTGGGCCTTGGAGTATGAGTCGACACAGGCTCCGAACCAAGTAAATCGACTGTGTCTTTGTGCTGTGATTGTTTTTATATTTCCGCTGCGTACGTGCTATTTACGAAAATCCGAACGATTTCCGATATTCACCCCCCCCCTCTATCGGTTTTCTCGATCCAACAAGTGGTATCAGAGCGGGGTTATTCAAACATGGTGCAACCACCAGTTTGAAATTTTTTTTCGGATTTTTTTTTATTATTCGAATTTTTTTAATACTTTATTATCCTTATCGCGCACTACTAATCCAAGACCAAGTCTTGGGACATTTCCTTGTTAGTTTTCTTTTACAGAACAAATGACCATGCAAGAGGGATTTAGCACCGCTAGACCTCCACTCTTCAGTGGAGAATACTTTTCTTACTGTAAAAATCGTATGGAGGTCCACCTGAAAACTTAGGTGGACATGTGGATCATTATCCAGTCCGGTCTGGAGATCCCCCGAAATGCTGAAGGACTTCCTCAGAACTACTCTGAATGGGACAACGCCCTAAAGCGAAAGATAGAAACCAACGCAAAAGCTACTCAGACTCTTCAATGCGGATTGAAGAAAGAGGAGCTGAACCGCGTGGGCCCCTTTAACAGTGCAAAGGAGCTATGGACAAAACTGATCGAGCTGCACGAAGGGACTTCAGATACTCGGATCAGTAAGAGGGATCTGCTACTCAACAAACTCTACACCATCAAGATGGCCGACAACGAAACAGCAGCTCAGCTCCACGCACGAATCTAAGAGGTATGAACGGTCTTCACATAATAGCTCACAAGATTGAAAACCGTGACCTGATAAGGTATGCCTTAAACGCTTTCCCTAGAAACACCTTGTGGGCATCTATGGTAGATGCATACAAGGTCTCAAGGGATCTTTCGAAAATAAAATTAGATGAATTATTTTCTGAACTAGAACTGCACGAACAAACTAACACCAATATGGTCGAGAAAGGTATTGCTTTCGTTGCAGGTAAAACTCTAAGGACAATGAAGAAGAAGCCTGAACCTGAACCCGAGTCTAACTCAGACTCAGAAGATGAAGAAGGAGATCAAACGAAGCTGGTTCGACTAGCCCGAAGTTACTACAAGGAGCTGAAGAACCGAACCAACAAACGGAAAATCAGCCGAAGAAAGGACGAACCAGCTTAACCCGCAAATGACAAAAGTAAGCCCACCGTAACCTGCTACGAGTGCAAGAAGAAGGGCCACTACAAGACAGAATGTCCAAACTTAAAGGAAATTAAAAAGACAAGAAGAAAGAAGGCGCTCCAAGCAACCTGGGGTGAGTCTTCCTCAGAAGAAGACGAAGAAGCACCCCAATCAATCCTACTAGCTCTGACCGCCTCAGAAAAAGTCGAGTCTGAGTCAGAATCAGAACAGGACGACGGCGAGCTGACATTTACAGAAGACGGCGAAATTAAGGTAACTGGTTTTAATATATGTCAATTTACTGAATTAATTTCATTTCTCTCTCGAGATTTGGTAAAAGCCAAACTCCGAGTCGAATCCCTCTGACAGGAAGTAAAACTCCTGAAAGAGGGAGCTGACTCTAAACCCTTAACCGAGAAGGTTCAGGAAGGAACTCCTACTCAAGTTGAAAAACTTGAAAAGGGTCTTGACATGATCCTGAAAACTCAGGTTAAGGATCTTAGATCAGCTTTAGAACGATTTACATCTGGTTCCAAGGGTCTTGACATGATCCTTGGAAAATAGAAATCAGTTCTAAATCGATCCGGACTGGGCTATAGAACCAAATCCCGGCAAAGATCTTACCTTGCTGTACTGAATCAGTCCAGAGGTAAAATTCAGGCATGGGTACCTAAACTATGCCTGAACAAACCGACTGGATCAAATTAGTATTGGATCCCCAAGGACAAGATTCACATCTTGCCTAACCATCACCGTGGCATTAGTCCAGGGGGAGCCAAACTGAAAACTATATTCATTATTAGATAAAATTGTTATTCTTGATTGCAATATGATTGTTTGATTATTTATTTAATTTCTGCAATTTACCATGCTTAGACTTAGGCTAGTTTAAGGACTAAACAAATTTAGCTGAAACTTGACAACATAGTATTAGGTGGAGGTGAGATGATAGTACGTTAGGGAAGCCAATTTGGCGGAACTAGCCGAAGCTACTAATCCAAAACCTAAACTAGTTAGACCAGAAATTTTTCAAAGAATAATTTTGAAAATGAAATTTCATTAAAAGGCTTTGTCAAGGAAAGGGTGGATGATCCCATAAGGCTACGGCCAAAGAAGGCCTAGTGCCTCGCCAAGACCTGGAAGCTAATTTTTGAAATTCAAATTCAAATTATTTTTTTGTCAAATTCGAATCTAACACAAAATTTCAGTTATTTGTAGATTTAAACATCTTTTCAAAATTTTTAAAATTAATTAAGTTTTCAAAATTTTAATTGTTTTCAAAATTAATCAAAATTTTTTTTCAAAATAATCTTACTAGTCAAAATCTGTCTCACAAAACCTATAAGGCTAACGTGATTGAAAATCCTAAATTTGGGTGAGACAGTAGGATTAAGACTCAATTGTAAATTCATTAATTTTGAGTTAATCCTGTAGTTCAGAACTTGGTCAAACCTTGGTCAACATGGTCAAACCACGGTCAACCTTGTCAATGCAGTCAAAATCAATTCCAACCATGGTCAATGCAGTCAAAATCAATTCCAACCATGATCAAATCGATTAAACCATAGTTAAATAATGACAATACAAATTTTTGTCTTTACATAACCTTGACCAGGGCGCCCGGAACCACGCGGGCGCCCCCATCAACTCCAATGCAGCAAAAGCTGCAAAGCTCTCTGTTGAGGGCGCCCGGGCTGTCCCAGGCGCCCCCAACAGCCAAAAGCATCTGCCCTTGGCAGTAATGCTGACCGGGGAACCCGGAACCTCCCGGGCGGCCCCATGGGTTTGCCTATATAAGGCACCCGAATTCCCCTTCTCTTCCACACTAAAATCAACCTCCTTCTTCACTTCTTTCTCTTCAAGAAGACCTTGCAAGTCCTCTTCCCCAACTATGCCTCCCCGAGCCGTCCGGTATAATTTTTATTTATTGCATTTAAATTTATTTTCTTATGAAATATCTTTAATTCTTCCTTTAATTTCCTTAACTTAGAAGACGCCGACCAAACCCGGCCAACCCCGGTGCCGAACCTAGTCCGGACCCTAGATTTCCTAACCTAGAGTTATGTAATAGGTTTGCACAAACAATCTACAAGCCTATTAAAACGAGTTATCTCAATAGGCACTTTTTTACCCAATCATGCCCTGTCGCCATGAACATCATCAACTTCTATCAATTAGACAATCTTGTCTTCTGCACGCATACCATTAATGAATCATTATGCGTAGAATTTTACAATAATATAATTCGACAAGATAATCTTATGTTTCATACCACTGTCCAAGGGATTCCTTTGACTATAACCCCGACTTTGTTGAACCGATTCCTTGGACTGCGACCCTCTCAGTCCACATTCTGCTGTTATCCTCCTAGGAACCCCCATTTGATCCTCCCTACTCAGAGATTACCCTAGATACCATTCACTCCTATTTCTATAGGGCAAACCTCCCAGCAAATAGACGCTTCCAAGCTGTTGAACTTCAGGCCCAGAACTATGCCTTGTATAGAGTTCTGGTCCGCTGTATCCTACCACACTCCACCAGAGACCTAGGGACTATATGACCCTTTCATGCTTTCCTTCTTTATGCTCTAGTCCATCACCTTGACCTAGACATTGGACTTCATATATTTCATACCATTCTGCATGCGTCCAGTGTCACGACCCAGGGACGAGTGCGCACACCATATTGCCACATCATCAGATCCCTCCTTCATCACCACGGTCGTGACATTACCGTTGGTGAAATTACCGCTATGACCGACTTTGACGAAATAGGATTTAGGAACTTTTCGTTAGCGGGTCTAGAGGTGTCGGCCATCGGGGTTCTTAGTTGGAGACGATAGCAGGCCGGAGGGCCAATCGATTCAGACGAGGAGGTCGAGGTCGACGTTGGAGACATAGCTGCAGCAGCCCAAGCACACATCGACGAGCCTGCTCCACCGACACTCTACCAGAGAGTGATGGATTTAGACACAAAGGTTCAAAGTCTCCGAGAGGAGGTCGAAGCCTACCACCTAGAGCAGATGGAAGCTCGTCGAGCCGATCGAGAAGTGGCTGACGCACGATTCATTGAGATGATGGCACGATTTGATGCATGGCAGCCTGGCCCGTCTGATCATCCCGGTCCTTCGTCTTAGATTCACTTAGTATTGTACCTATTTGACTGTCCCTACTCAGTAGGGTTGACTTGTGCTTGACATATGACTGTGTTTAAACCTTGAGTACCTGCTTTATTATCTGTTGACCAGTTTATAAGTACTTGTTTTTTCGTTAGGATTGTGTTCTGTAGATTAGATTAATTTTTTTTTCTCTGCTTGGTTTAAAAATGTTTTTTTTAATTTGAAAAACTGTTTTACTTAATTTCAAAATCAGATTTCATTTTCGACTTAGTTTTATTTTTATTTCAAAACTACCCCTTTCAAAACTAGGGCCTTTTCAAAAATGGACTTAGCCTATGCCCTAACCCTAGAACTGCATGCACCTATAGACTTAGAAGCCAGCATCTCACAAGCACCTTAGGGTACTTTTGATTGATAACTTAGAAAGGGTTGAGATGCTTAGGTCTTTGCCTTAATTCAAGATGCCTTAAGTCAGTGCATCTGAAGTAATTGGGGCACTAAATACAACTTATATAGCAATCAAGTTAAGTGTCAAGCTTAGAAAATCTAACTTGAATAGAAACACTTAACTTGACTAACCCTAGCAAAAACTACTGTTTATAACAGTTAGTAAGTAGCTAATTGGGTTAGACAGGTCCCTACAGAGAAAATTGACTGAGTTAATTTAAGTCTAAATTAGGAATTGATTCAGTACAGCAAAATCTTATTTATATCTTTTATGCAATCTTATTTTTGCTATACTTATCTGTTTTGATATATGGCAAAGGGGGAGAGATAGGAAAGGAGAGAGTAAATTTAATTTTACTCATTCAAAAAGTTTTCAAAAAAAAAGTGTTAAACATTTTCTTACTTAAGCTATTCTTAAAGTTTTCAAAAATTTTTTTGCTTTCAAAATTTTGCTAAGTATTCTAAGCCCTTCAAAATGTTCTTACTTAAGTTGTTCTTAAAGCTTTCAAAATCATTACTCAAGCTTTCAAAATTTCTGCCCTTTCAAAATTTTCTTACTTAAAGCTTGTCAAAATTTTGATAAGTACTTTAAAGCTTAAGTTTGTCAAAATTGTATAAGTACAATGTTACAAAGAACTTAGGTTTTTTTAAGTACTTAAAGTTTTCCAAAATGCACATTCTTAAGTACTTAAAGTTTTCCAAATGTACTTTATACTTAAGTTTTTCAGATATACTAAAGTGTTTCAATGCCTACTAAGTACTTAAGCCTTTTAAATCCTACTAAGTACTTAAGCTAGTATTTTCAAAACTTTTGAGTACCTTAAAAACTTAAAAGACCTCAAAGTACTCAAAAATCATGCTTCAAAAACTTTCTCATGTACTTTTAACTTAAGATTTCCATGTACCTAAAACTTAAGTTTTCAAAGTATAAGTAAAGGTTTTTTTTTAACCTCACGAAATTTTGAAAAATCTAGGGGGAGATTCCTTCCAGGGGGAGGGAACAAAATTTAACCTTTTTCATGCTTATTTAAACTTAACTTTTTGAACTAGGGTTGCCATAAATCAAAAAGGGGGAGATTGTTGGTGCAGAATGCACCCAAGTCAAGCCTGAGTTTTGATAATGGCAACATAGGTCAAAAGTTAAGTCTTACTTGTTTTCTAACAAGTTACTGGAGTGTGCAGAAAAAGCCCTAGCGAAGGTCTGCTAGGCACTGGTGAAGGAATGCCAGGGAAATAAGCCCTAGCAATGGACCGCTAGGCACTGACGAAGGAATGCCAGAGTCAAAAGCCCTAGCGAAGGAATGCTAGGCACCGAGCGAAGGACAGCTCAGCATCCAAGACCTGACAAAGGGCCGTCAGGCAAAAGTCCAACCTGAGGAACGGTTGGCATCAGGTAAATTCTCCCGAGAGGAGTAGGTGAGGGCGCGTTCCCCGTCGAGAGAATAGTAGGCGTCGGTTCGACCTAGGGCTCCATTTTGGAGACCAAAGTTAGAACCAAGACAGCTAAGGCTGTATAATCTAATATTTTATTGTTTTATTGTGTTTTGGACTAACCCTGGATGCAGGACCAAAGGAACGTGTATCTGCAGCTCAGAAAGCCTCAAAGGAATGAGGCAACAGCTGACCAGGGCGCCCGGAGTGTCCCGGGTGCCCCCAAGGTGAACACAAAACACAAGAAAGCAAGATCGGCTTCAACAGTACATCCTGCGGGCGCCCCCGTGCTCCCGGGCACCGCCGCTGCTCCCGGGCGCCCTCGTGCTCCCGGGCGCCCACATGCGCATGCATCGATCCAGAAGCCAAGCGAAGCCAAAGGATAGAGTTTGACCCGATCAACCCGGGCGCCCCGGTCAAAGCGAATCCAGAGGATAGACGCTGACCGAGAGCTCTGCAGATCAAAGGCCACGTGGGGGGCGCCCCCGACATCCCGGGCGCCCCCAGGCCCTATATAAAGGGCCCTCGACCAAGGCTTCCAAGCATCAGTTCTCTCAACGCCCCAAAGATCTTCTACGCTCGTGCCTTGCTCCGGAAACACTCCAACTCGAGCCGACGACGTCCCGCTGCCCCGGAAGAGTCTATCCACTCCGGACATCGGTAACGAAGATCGAATTTCTTATTATTATTGTTAGTGCACTTATTTGTAATAAATTATTGTAAACTATTTTGCGTGTATATAGAATTGCCCAAAGTAAACGGTCAACGACCATGGGCCTTGGAGTAGGAGTCGACACAGGCTCTGAACCAAGTAAATCGACTGTGTCTTTGTGCTGTGATTGTTTTTATTTTTCCGCTGCGTACGTGCTCTTTACGAAAATCCGAACAATTTTCGATATTGACCCCCCCTCTATCGGTTTTCTCGATCTAACAAAATCTAGGCTATTACACTGACTATATGAGTGCCCTTAGAGTTGAGAGGGAGTCCAGAGACGCACTGTATCACGAGATGATGGCGATGTTTCGATCCTGGCAGCCAGGCTCCTCTGATCATCCTGGACCCTCTTCCTATATTAGATTTGCATTGTACTAGTGACTATTTGACTACCCCTACTTAGTAGGGTTGACACATGCTTGACCTGTATGACTGTGCTGGTTCTCTATCTTACCAGCAGACTTTGTAGTTGACTACTTGTTTGTTTGATGATCTGATCTCAGTTAGGATCATGCTTGGTAGAATATGTTTACTTTACTTTTTGGTTTTTCTACTACTTTACTTATTTCAAAATCAGTTTTAAAGCAGACTTAAAAATTTCTTACTAAGTTTTACTTAGTTGTGAAAAATTTTAAATATTTTTTGACTTAGTTTTATTTCAAAAACTACCCCCTTTCAAAACTAGGCCTTTTTCGCAAATGGACTTAGCTTAGGCCCTAACCCTAGAACTACATGCACCTATAGATTTAGAAGCCAGCATCTTACAAGCACCTTAGGGTTCTTTTGATTGATAACCTAGAATGGGTTGTGATGCTTAGGTCTTTGCCTTAATTCAAGATTCTTTAAGTTAGTACATCTATAGTAATTGGGGCACTAAATACAAACTACACAGTAATCAAGTTAAGTGTCAAGTTTAGAAAATCTAACTTGAACGAAATACTTAACTTGACTAACCCCAGCAAAAACTACTGTTTAATAGCAGTTAGTAAGTAGCCAATTGGGTTAGATAGGACCCTAAAAGAACCTGATTTGGTTTAGATCATATCCTGAATTGGGTCAGTACAGCAAAATAATGCAATTTATTATTCGCTTTTATGCAATTTAATTATCCTGTTTCTGCTATATTTATTTGTTTTTGATATATGGCAAAGGGGGAGAGATTTGAAAGGAGAGTTTGAAAGGAGAATTAAAAATTTTTTCTAAATCCAAAATTTCAAACTCTATCCTTTATTCAAAAATTCCTTAATTTATTTTCAAAAATACTAAGTTTTTAAAACTTAAGTTGCAAATTTTTTTTCTTTCTTACTTCAAACTTTTCAAAATTTTTTAAGTACTTCAAGACATAAGCTTGCAAAATTTTTTAAGTACTTCAAAACTTAAGCTTGCAAAATTTTTCTAAGTACTTCAAAACTTAAGTTTGCAAAATTTTTCTAAGTACTCAAATTTTTAATGCTTAACTTAAGTTTTTCAAATTTATCTAAGTATTTAAACATAAATTTTCCAAAGTACACAACAAAATTTGTTTTGGAAAATATATCTTTAGAGTTCTATTGAAAAAATTTGTTCTAAGTACAAATTAAATCCATCTATAGAGTAAGAACTTAATTTTCAAAAAACCCCATGAATTTTTGAAATATCTAGGGGGAGATTCCTTCCAGGGAGAGGGAACAAAAATTTATTTTTTTGGTTAACTTAACTTTTTGAACCAGGGTTGCCATAAATCAAAAAGGGGGAGATTGTTGGTGCAGAATACACCCAAGTCAAACCTGTATTTTGATAATGGCAATAGGGTTCAAAAGTTAAGGAATAATGTTTGTCTAACATATTACTCAAGTGTGCAAGCAAAGCCCTAGTGAAAGACTACTAGGCACCTGGCGAAGGAGTGCTAGGATACAAAGCCCTAGCGAAGGACTACTAGGCACCTGGCGAAGGAATGCCAGGGTACAATGACCTAGCGAAGGACTGCTAGGCACCAGGCAAAGGGCAGCTTGGTACTGAAGACCTGGCGAAGGACTGCTGGGTAAAAGTCCAATCGGAGGAGCTGGTTAGCATCAGGTACATTCTCCTGAGAGGAGTAGGTGAGGACGCGTTCCCCGTTGAGGGAACAGTAGGCGTCAGTTCGACCTAGGGCTCCATTTTGGAGGCCCAAAGTCAGAACCAAGACAGCTAAGGCTGTATAAAATTAATATAATATTGCTCTGTGTTGTTTTGGACTAACCCTGGATGTAGGACTGAAGGAACGAGTGCCTGCAGCTCAGAGAGCCTCAAAGGAGTCAGGCAATAGCTGACTAGGGCGCCCGGAGTGTCCCGGGCGCCCCCAAGGTGAACACAAAACACATGAAGCAAATGGAGTGCTTCGAAAGCTTATGGGCGGGGCGCCCCCGTGCTCCCGGGCGCCCCCAGCATCCCGGGCGCCCCCAGGTCAAGCAATCGAAGCAGACTCCAGCGAACCCAATGGATAAGAGTTGACCCGATCAATCCAGGCGCCCCCAGTGTCCCGGGCGCCCCCGTCAAGATCTGATCCCGAGTTTGAAGGGATCAGAGCTGACCGAGAAGAACTCGGATCAGCTAACACGTGGGGGGGGCGCCCCCGACGTTCCGGGCGCCCCCTGGGGCTATAAAAAGGCCCTCGACCCCAAGGCTTCAGCAGCTCAACTCGTTCAACTCATCCACGCTCTTTTGCTCCCGCGCTTTGCTCCAGAAACGTCCCGACTCGAGACACAAGCGCCGCCGACGTCCTTCTGCTCTGAGAAACATTCTACACCGGACGTCGGTAACAAAGAGCTGTTTCTTTTTGTGTTTACTATACTACAATTGTAACATCTATTTGTAAACCATTTTGCGCACATATAGAATTGCCCACAGTAAATGGTCAACGACCGTGGGCCTTGGAGTAGGAGCCGACCGCGACTCCGAACCATGTAAAAAACTTGGTGTTTGCGTGTGTTTGATTTTATTTCCGCTGCGTAATTTCTCTAACTTTTAAATCCGAACGTTTAACGATATTCACCCCCCCCTCTATCGTGTCTCTCGATCCAACAGCATAGACCGTGTCATCCTTAATCAATCTTGTGTTTCTTGATCCCCGAGTAGACTCACTCAAACAAATGAGCTCAATGTCTCATATTGACTCATTTGAGCATGGCCATGCGTTTTAGTAGTCCTACTCGATCAAGGGGCCCACAAATATCACTCCCGTCATATGGGAGGGATAGATCCCATCTACATCACTCACATCCCTCCGGATAATGCGTTACATACCCAGTGATCGCCTTTATAGTCCACCCTGTTACGGGTGACGTTTGACGATACCAAAGTGCATAACTCCTTATGTAAGGAACCGTAGTGACTTCAGGTCTAAGGACTATTCATACTAATAGTCACATGAGAAAGTCTATGATACTCATATGATAATCTATGAAACTTTCTCATGGCGGGTCATTGATGCCTTCAAAATAGGTGTCACAAAAGTGTGGGTCTCAAAATTTAGATGTGTGTAAACTGGAAACCCCTTTTTGCAATCAAAGTATGAAAACGTAGTAAAGGGGCCACAGGTCATATTTTTCCTAGGGCAAGTTGATATTGTGTGATTCGAGCTTGTATTTATGTGTCCTTGATATTTTTGGGTTTCGAATGAAAACTAGGTTTGGTTCGCAATTCGGAAATAAGATAAACACAAGGAAAAGAGAAGGGGACTTAACTATGTAGGACCGGTGCCGTCGATAGAGGGTGGGTGAATATCGACCGTGAAAAACCTTTCGGAATTCTTCATAAACTTTCGTTCAGGACTTAGAATATTAGTAGCGCAGCGGAAAATAATTTAGATCAAAAACACAAAGCAAGACAGTGACACAGCGGATTTTTACTTGGTTCCCGACCCCCCAGGGTCAGTACATCCAAGGCCTATGCACGGGAATGCCCGTCCACTATTGGTCTCCTTCCCGAACTTTCCGGAGGTGGAGAAACCTGACCTACAGTGCAAGATTACAATCAATAATATAGAAATTTAAGTACGGTAATTAACTAAATGCAAATGAACAAGACAAGGATGAAGCTCGGCCAATCTGGACCTCCGAAGTGCAGCGCACTTCCTCCTGGAGCCTCCCAGTCGTAGAGCCTCGTTACTAGTGCGTTGCCGTCGGTCAGAATGCTTGGAATGGTTCTTGGAAGTTGTGTCTGAAGCAGAGGGGTCGAAGCCCCTTATATAGGCCTCCTGGGGGTGCCCCGGACGCTGGGGGTGCCCCGGAAGACTCGGTCAAACCTTATCCTTGCGCCTACCTCGCCGCAGGTGATAAGATCTTTGACCAGGGCACCCCGGACCTCCCGGGCACCCTCCTGAGCGCTTATCTGCATTTCGAACATGAAACAGCACAAGCAGGTTCGAACTCGGGTGCCCCGAACGCTCCGGGCGCCTCGGATGCTCCGGGCACCCCGGTTAGGGCCTTTAGCAGCTTACACCCTCTTTCACTCTTGGTACCTGCAAGATACATAACCACATAGCAAATATACATATAATTTTAGTCTTAAGGACTTGGTTTGGACTTCGGATCTCCACGAAACCCTAGGTCGAACCGGCACAAGTTTCCATCCCCGAGAACTCGCCCTTCACCTACTCCTTTTAGGAGACGATTGCCACTCAGCCCTTCGGGTGGGCTTTTACTTAGCTTCCGATTACTCCGGATCTCAAGACGCTCAAACCCTGACCTGTCTCTACTCCTGTCCTTAGTCATCGCTCAGCTAAGTTGCTCAGTCCCTTGGACCAAGACTTCATTCCCTAGCAGTCCTTCGCTAGGTGCCTAGCAGCCCTTCGCTAGGTCTTCTATGCCTAGTAGTCCTTCACTAGGTGCCTAGCAGCCCTTCGCTAGGTCTTCTATGCCTAGTAGTCCTTCACTAGGTGCCTAGCAGCCCTTCTCTAGGTGCCTAACAACCCTTCGTTATGTCTTGGGGTTACGATACCTAGCAGCCCTTCGCTAGGTGCCTAACAGCCCTTCGTTAGGTCTTGGGGTTACGATACCTAGCAGCCCTTCGCTAGGTGCCTAACAACCCTTCGTTAGGTCTTAGGGTTTCAATACCTAGCAGTCCTTCGCTAGGTCTTAAGGTTGCGATACCTAGCAGCCCTTCGCTAGGTGCCCAGCAGCCCTTCGCTGAGACTTAAGGTTTCGATGCCTAGATTAACAAGACTTTTCTTCTGCTAAGGTTACTTCTCATTTGCTCCCCTTTGTCTGTTCGATATATCACTGACTTAAGTGAATTGTCAAACATTAAAACACTTAAAGAGGAACATCATTGATACAACTTGCACCAACAATCTCCCCCTTTTTGATGTTTGACAATAACTTAAGTTAGATTGGTTTAAAGGGGCTAACTTACTGTCCTTGGTTAAAAATGATATGAGTTTTGAAACTACATTTTTGATTTTTGGGAGAAAATTTTCCTAACTTCTAACTTAAGCATACCACTCCCCCTTTGTCATACATAAAAAAAAAATCAAAAAATACTTGCACCAACAATGAACACCTTTGGTTCTTTTTGAAGATGCTAATAACTTTTTGAGAGCATAGCATAAAACTAATACTTAAGTATATTGAACTCAGAAAAGACAATTTTTTTTTTGAGAAAATACCGGATTTTTGAAGGTCCAAATATTTTGAAAAATGATCTTTTGAAGGTTTTGAGAAAATAGATTGAGCAGTTTTGAAAGATATTTTGAAAAATATAAGTTTTTCAGAAAAATATTATACATATTTTGCAAGTACTAACTATTTTTGAAAAAGATGAGACTTTGAAAAATATAAGTAATTTTTGCAAGGAATTATGTATTTTGAAAGTATACTATTTTACTTGACTTGGTTTCTTTTCCAGTCTGACACAATCCTAGAAAATCTTGTTAACTACAAGAACATTTTCCTAAGTGTCCTGGAAATTTTTCAAACTCAAGTAAATATAAAAATAATTGCATAAGTCACAGAACTTCTAAAAAATAGTGAGTATATTTTGAAGAATGTATAAATTTTTGAAGTCATAATATTTGATTTGGTTTATCTTCCAGTCTGACACAATCATAGGAAACCTTGTTGACTACAAGGACATTTTCCTAAGTATCCTGGAGAATTTTCCAACTCAAGCTAAACATTATTTCAAATTTTTGAAAATAATAGTATATATTTTTATTTTGGGAAAATTAATAGTATTTTGAAAGAATACTTACGTTTTCAACTGGATTTGAAAATACCGCGCATGAAAACATTTGAAATATTCAATAAGTCTTTTAATTTGACCTCCCCCTAAACTTGGCCCAGTCCTGGGAAGCTTGTTGACCATAAGTACTCTTCCTCTGAGTCTTAAGGGTTGATTCAAATTAAAGAAATTATCTAATAATTTCAAAATAATTAATTAAACAAAATTGATTCAGAAGTTTGATTTATACTCCCCCTAAAGTTGGCACATCCTAGGAGTCCTTGTAGATTATGAAGTGGACCTTCCTCTGTGTCTTTAGGGTTTATCAAAATCAAACAGGACAGATAAATTTTACAACATAAATCTTTTTTGAAAAACACACGTGATAACGATTTAAAGCTCAGTTTTCGAAAAGTATTTTCAAATAATAGTAATTTTTACAGTGTAGTTTTTGAAAGCCAAAAATGAAAATCACTCCCCCTGTATACTATTCCGTTTGACTCTATCTATGTAACGACCCGGCCCCTTGGCCCCTTGGGCGGCCCAACTGGCGGCCCACTTGGCGGCCCTCGGCCCCTTGGGCGGCCAAATCTCATTTGGCGGCCCCTTTGGCGACCTCATGGGCGGTCGTTACTCACAAGTACTTCCCACCCCTGGCCAGTGGATTTTTGCCTTCCTCAGGATTCGAACTCTAGACCTCCAGGCTAAGTACTAAAGTTTATGAATCCTGATACCAATTGAGCTGTAGCTCAATTGGTATCAGGATTCATAAACTTTAGTACTTAGCCTGGAGGTCTAGAGTTCGAATCCTGAGGAAGGCAAAAATCCACTGGCCAGGGGTGGGAAGTACTTGTGAGTAACGACCGCCCAAGAGGTCGCCAAAGGGGCCGCCAAATGAGATTTGGCCGCCCAAGGGGCCGAGGGCCGCCAAGTGGGCCGCCAGTTGGGCCGCCCAAGGGGCCAAGGGGCCGGGTCGTTACAATAAAAAGGCGCCTTTTTATTGTAACGACACGGTCTCTCAACCCCTTTTTGGCGGCCAAATCAACATTTGGCGGCCCAATAACCTGGCCCGTAGGCCCAACAACTTGGCCCGTAGGCCCAACAACCTGGCGGCCAAATCATCATTTGGCGGCCCAACTATGTCGTCGACCAACAACCGATGTCGACGACCAACAACCGTGTCGTTACTCACTAGGTCTTTCCACCCCTGGCCAGTGGATTTTTGCCTTCCTCAGGATTCGAACTCTAGACCTCCAGGATAAGTACTAGAGTTTATGAATCCTGATACCAATTGAGCTACCTGGCGGCCAAATCAACATTTGGCGGCCCAACAACCTGGCCCCTCGGGCCCAACAACCTGGCGGCCAAATCAACATTTGGCGGCCCAACTATGTCGTCGACGTCGACGACCAACAACCATGTCGTTACTCACTAGGTCTTTTCACCCCTGGCCAGTGGATTTTTGCCTTCCTCAGGATTCGAACTCTAGACCTCCAGGATAAGTACTAGAGTTTATGAATCCTGATACCAATTGAGCTACAGCTCAATTGGTATCAGGATTCATAAACTCTAGTACTTATCCTGGAGGTCTAGAGTTCGAATCCTGAGGAAGGCAAAAATCCACTGGCCAGGGGTGGAAAGACCTAGTGAGTAACGACACGGTTGTTGGTCGTCGACGTCGACGACATAGTTGGGCCGCCAAATGTTGATTTGGCCGCCAGGTTGTTGGGCCGCCAAATGTCGATTTGGCCGCCAAATGTGTTGAGAGACTGTGTCGTTACAATAAAAAACAAGTACAATAGTTCCTGAATCCTGGTACCAATTGAGCTACAAGCTCAATTGGTATCAGGATTCATAAACTTTAGTACTTAGCCTGGAGGTCTAGAGTTCGAATCCTGAGGAAGGCAAAAATCCACTGGCCAGGGGTGGGAAGTACTTGTGAGTAACGACCGCCCAAGAGGTCGCCAAAGGGGCCGCCAAATGAGATTTGGCCGCCCAAGGGGCCGAGGGCCGCCAAGTGGGCCGCCAGTTGGGCCGCCCAAGGGGCCAAGGGGTCGGGTCGTTACAATAAAAAGGCGCCTTTTTATTGTAACGACCCCGGCCCCTCAGCCCCTTTGGCGGCCAAATCTCTATTTGGCGGCCCCTCCGGCAGCCAAATCTCTATTTGGCGACCTCGGCCGTGCCGTTACTCACAAGAACTTCCCACCCCTGGCCAGTGGATTTTTGCCTTCCCCAGGATTCGAACTCTAGACCTCCAAGCTAAGTACTAAAGTTTATGAATCCTGGTACCATGTGAGCTATAGCTCAATTGGTACCAGGATTCATAAACTTTAGTACTTAGCTTGGAGGTCTAGAGTTCGAATCCTGGGGAAGGCAAAAATCCACTGGCCAGGGGTGGGAAGTTCTTGTGAGTAACGGCACGGCCGAGGTCGCCAAATAGAGATTTGGCTGCCGGAGGGGCCGCCAAATAGAGATTTGGCCGCCAAAGGGGCGGAGGGGCCGGGGTCGTTACAATCTAAGTGCCTTAAGAAACTTTAGTGTTGTCCTAAGAGGCTTGTGTCTAATTGCGTGAGTCAAACAATTTTTGAAAAGATATAATTTTTGAAAAATGTATAATATGTATATTCAATCAGACAAGCATGAATTCCATAAAAACATTATTATGTTGAAACACTATTTTGAAAATATATTTTTAGAAAAATATTCTAATGATTTTGAAAAACAATTTTGAAAAACATTTTTCTATTTATTAGTCCTTAACATCTCACCCATTTTAGATGTATCAATACAACAAGCATGATTGCCTTATAAGTGTATTGTGAGATGCTTGAATCTTTTTTCTTTAATTTATTTTTAATTCTAAGATTTAATTGAAGCTTGTGTTAGATTTGAATTTGACAAGAAGTAACTTGAATTTGAATTTCAAAAATTGGCTTCCAGGTCTTGGCGAGGCACTAGGCCTTCTTTGGCCGTAGCCTTATTGGATCATCAACCCTTTCCTTGACAAAGCCTTTTAATAAAATTTCATTTTTAAAATTACTTATTGATAAATTCTGGTCTAACTAGTTTGGATCTTGGATCGGTAGCGTCGGCTAATTTTACCAGTCTAAAGAGACCAAGTATACTTGACCTTATTAAAATTGGCTTCCCTAACGTACTATCATCTCACCGCCACCCAATACTAGGTTGATCAAGTTTCAATTATTCTTTTTCCTATAGTCGTTCTAATATATGCATAAAATTTAAACATGAATGACATGTCATATAAAAAGAAGTAGCAGATGCATGACATGGCAATTATGTATGAGTCAAACAAGTCCAAAGTATTTTATTTAAGTTTCTAAAAATGTATCAAATTCCCGATTTGATACATGTCGTGTGAACTCGCGAATATGCCAACCCACTTTGACATATTTGATGTTATTAATTTTAATTGTTACAGTTTGCGTAAAATTTTATTTTAGTTTGAGTTTAAGTTATTTAAGATTTGAAGTTAAATTAATTGAAGTTTGAATTAACTTGAAAATTAATTAACTAAGATTGAATTGATTTGAATCAATTAAAGTTGAAGTAGATTGAATTGATTAGCTTTATTTGAATCAAATTAATTTAATTGACTTAATTAAAATTTTAATTGAATTGAATTTAATTTAAATTTAATTTAATTTAAATTTAATTTAATTTAATTTGAATTTAATTTAATTTAACTTAATTTGAATTTAATTTAATTTGAAATTAATTTAATTTGAATTTAATTTAAATTTAATTTAATTTGAATTTAAATTAATTTAATTTGAATTTAATTTAATTTAATTTAATTTAAATTTACTTTAATTTAATTTTAATTTTAATTTAATTTAATTTAATTTGAATTTTAATTTATTTTAATTTAATTTGAATTTGATTTAATTTGAATTTAATTTAATTGGAATTTAATTTAATTGGAATTTAATTTAATTGGAATTTAAATTTAATTTGGATTTAATTAAGATTTAATTAGAATTTTATTAGGATTAAATTAAGATTTAATTTGAATTTTATTAGGATTAAATTAAGATTTAATTCAAATTAATTTGGATTTAATTAGGATTTAATTAGAATTTAATTCGAATTTATTTAAGATTATAATGATTAATTAATAATTGTGGGTTTAAATCATTTTCATTATTTCAAAAATTTCTTCTTCATTTTTATCTTTCTTTTCAAGTTTTTCTAATAATTTTGATTTATTTGAATTTTTGTAATTTTTATTAACTATGGCCTTTATCTTAGATAGTTCTATATCCTCCTCAAGACTAGGTCTTTCAATATCCTTACAGTAGGTGGAGTAATTAGGGCCACTAATTAAGGTTTTGTAATAATCTTCAATATTATCTATAATTAAATTATTATCTAGGAGACAATTATCCTCAGATATATTTTCAACATTAATCTCTAGATTATCATTAAGATTTTCAGAATTAATTTCTGAATTATCCTTAAGATATTCAAATTTGAATTCGGATTTATCCTTAGGATTTTCAAATTTGAATTCGGAATTATCCTTAGGATTTTCAAATTTGAATTCCAAATTATCCTTAGGATTAATTTTGTCTGAATTAAAATTATCAGAACTAACTTTATCAGAAAAATTATCTGAATTAATTTTATCAAAAAACTTATCAGAATTAATTTTATCAGATAAATTATCAGAATTAATTTTATCACATAAATTATCAGAATTAATTTTATCAGATAAATTATCAGAATTAATTTTATGAATTTCTGAGTTGATATTCTGAATTAAACATTTAATTTCTAATATTTTGATCATATTCACGTTTTGTAATTTAACATGCAAAAAGTTAATTTTACTATGCAGTAAATCTACTTTATCAGAAAAATTAACTACTTTATCACATGGCAGTGCAGGAACTTGTAAGATTTTTGGAACATAAATCTTGTGTACCTTCGTCGGACACTTGTTTTTGTAATGTCTGTATTTCTTGCATTTGAAACATTGTACACGACTTTTGTCTCTCCCGTTTCCAGGCGCTGGTGCCTCCTTCGCCACCGGTGATGTAGACCGAATCTTACGAGTAGGGCACTGATTTTTATAGTGCCCTCTCTCCCTGCACGTGAAACATATAATATGAAATTTACAAATGGACATTTTAAATAAAATATACCTGATTCACCCCTGGGCTCCCCCTCAACTCCTGGCGTATTTGCTCCATCGGCGGTTAGTCCGGTGAAGAGCGGCTCGGCTCTGATACCAATTGTAGGATCGGTGCCGTCGATAGAGGGGGGAGGGTGAATATCGACCGTGAAAAACCTTTCGGAATTCTTCGTAAAACTTTCGTTCTGGACTTAGAATATTAGTAGCGCAGCGGAAAATAATTTAGAACAAAAAAACAAAGCAAGACAGTGACACAGCGGATTTTTACTTGGTTCCCGACCCCCCAGGGTCAGTACATCCAAGGCCTATGCACGGGAACGCCCGTCCACTATTGGTCTCCTTCCCGGACTTTCTGGAGGCGGAGAAGCCCAACTTACAGTGCAAGATTACAATCAATAATATAGAAATTTATGTACGATAATTAACTAAATGCAAACCAACAAGACAAAGATGAATCTCGGCCAATCTGGACCTCCGAAGTGCCGCGCACTTCCTCCTGGAGCCTCCCGGATGTAGAGCCTCGTTTCTAGTGCGTTGCCGTCGGTCAGAATGGTTGGAATGGTTGTTGGAAGTCGTGTCTGAAGCAGAGGGGTCGAAGCCCCTTATATAGGCCTCCTGGGGGCGCCCCGGACGCTGGGGGCACCCCGGAAGACTTGGTCAAACTTTATCCTTGCGCCTACCTCGCCACAGGTGATAAGATCTTTGACCAGGGCACCCCGGACCTCCCGAGCGCCCTCCTGAGCACTTATCTGCATTTCGAACATGAAACAACACAAGTAGGTTCGAACCTGGGTGCCCCGGACGCTCCGGGCGCCCCGGTTAGGGCCTTCAGCAGCTTACACCCTCTTTCACTCATGGTACCTGCAAGATACATAACCACATAGCACATATACATATAATTTTAGTCTTAAGGACTTGGTTTGGACTTCGGATCTCCACGAAACCCTAGGTCGAACCGGCACAAGTTCCCATCCCCGAGAACTCGCCCTTCACCTACTCCTTTCAGGAGACGGTTGCCACTCAGCCCTTCGGGTGGACTTTTACTTAGCTTCCGATTACTCTGGATCTCGAGACGCTCGAACCCTGACCCGTCTCTACTCCTGTCCATAGTCATCGCTCAGCTAAGTTGCTCAGTCCCTTGGACCAAGACTTCATTCCCTAGCAGTCCTTCGCTAGGTGCCTAGCAGCCCTTCGCTAGGTCTTCTATGCCTAGTAGTCCTTCACTAGGTGCCTAGCAGCCCTTCGCTAGGTGCCTAACAGCCCTTCGTTAGGTCTTGGGGTTACGATACCTAGCAGCCCTTCGCTAGGTGCCTAACAACCCTTCGTTAGGTCTTAGGGTTTCAATACCTAGTAGTCCTTCGCTAGGTCTTAAGGTTACGATACCTAGCAGCCCTTCGCTAGGTGCCCAGCAGCCCTTCGCTGAGACTTAAGGTTTCGATGCCTAGATTAACTAGGACTTTTCTTCTGCTAAGGTTACTTCTCTTTTGCTCCCCTTTGTCTGTTCGATATATCACTGACTTAAGAGAATTGTCAAACATTAAAACACTTAATGAGGAACATCATTGATGCAACTTGCACCAACAAACTATGGCTTAACAAATGATAGCAAGTTATAACTCAACCAATAGACCACTTAATCAACTCAAACACTTACCCAATTGTTTTTTTAAAAAATGAATCTGATTGCAAGTGGAAAACAAATGCTACGCAATGAAACAACTCAGCAGCTGACTTTTGATTGAAACTAATGCAAGGACTTTGAACCTCACTGCTGTAACAAAATCCAAACTTGATACAACTTGATGTGCAAAAGAGGAAGACTGCCTTACTAGAAAAAGATTGATGTGCCAAAAACTTGATACTAACTGCAGGAGTTCTAACTGATCGATTCAGATTAAACTAATTAATTCATTGGAAAACAAAGGCTGATATCAGATGCAACACAGTAGCTAAGCAAACTTGGATTTTGGAAGCAAGTCTAATATCAAATACAAAACAAATGCTAAGCAATTGCAGCTACACAGTAGCTGAATCTCCGATTGGAACTAATGCAAAGTCTTGCTTCAATGTCAAACTCAAGACCAACCAAATGCAAAGCAATCCAAAAACATCCCAATGCAATTCCAATCCAGAAACCTTACTTGACACAATGGTCGCGATTTAAACAACTTGATACGCATAACAAAGAGTAGAAACTCTGTGCCAAATGATACTAGCAAATCAGGAATTGACTCTGGCCAAATCAGTTTGGAAGACAAGGCTATTATTGAAGAAATTTGCAGAAAGGAATGAAGATATTCAGACCGACAACGGACCAATTTATATACCAATCTGAAGCTTGAAGTGAATGCGCAGAAACTGCATGCAGAAATGCAAGAATAAAATGCAAAAATTTCAGAAACCAAATTGGATGCAACACGGATTCTGAATTAAACTCAAGTGCAACAATGGAGATTATAGCTCAGGAATAAACTGAGTTCAATTGCAAGCTGAGACGCAAAAAGAGAACTGATACAAGTTCAAAAATAACAAGCATGAAGTGTTAAGTTGTTGCTTGATATAAAAACATATTCACACTGATCTAAAGCAATTGATGTGAAACAAACCAATTGACTGCAGATTTCCTAAGCAATTGAAATCAGAAACAAGAATTCAGATGCTCAACTGATGTGCAGGAATGATCTTGAAGGCAGCAATGAAATGCAAAACATTTTTGGCAGAACTGGTAGAAATAAAACCAAACTCAAGGAATTTGGAGTAATTGCAGAAATTCATAAGGATGTTTTGTAAATGAAACAACTACACTGTAAATTCAGAAGATAAATCTTAAACTAACCTAACATAAAATTCAGGAACTCAATGAAAAGGAAACTGATAAGCTGGACACAAACTAATACGCTAAAAACTGGGCTGATACGTAATTGCAGAAAACAGGGAATTCTGATACACAAGCTGGAAAACAGAAAATGAACTGAATTTAAAGGTAACTAGTCATTAACAAACAATCTAACTAACAAGGAGGCTGAATTGAAAGGTAACAACTAAGGAACAATTCAAAAAATGAATTAAAACAGCTAAAACAGAAAATTCAGACACGAAACAGATGGCAGGAATTGAAAATTACAACTAAAAACTGAAATTGCAATAAGAAATCTACTCCTCAATCACTCCCTAGCTCGAGTACTCCTTGTTCGTCACGCAAGGGTGAGCCTCGAACCTGTAAGCTCAGCAAATCAGTGGAAAATCCGTCTCTGCGATCAAATCCATTCAAACTCTGCTCAACCTGAAAACAGCAATCGATTTCTTCAACCTCGCTGTGGTGGATTGCGACGATGACTTGGGAGTGCTCCGAGCCTTCCAGGGAACCCCTCCAGATAGCTCGGATGAAATGAAGATGGTACACAACTGAGATTGATGAAATCAAACGACAGAGCTACGGAAACCTCACGAAACTCTGTCTTTGGGCAAAATTCATGTTGGAAACTTCTCAGCAAGCTCTCCCCACTGACCTAGCACTTGTTCTAATGAAGGATCGAGTGGTCGCGCCTCTTAGATGAAGAAAATTGAAGAAACGATGAAGAACTATGCTAATCTACTGAAGAATTCAAGTTGCGGCGAAGAAAACACGACGAGGAAGAAACTGAGCGAAATTTTGATTAAGTAGTTAGCAATGGACGGCTCAGATTAATTTGAGGAAATCCAATGGCTGATATTCATCTGATCTGAACCAAACTTTGATGATGTTGATCAAGGGTCAGGATCTGCCTCGTGGTAGCTCGGATCCTCCAGATGTGCAACGGATGGTCCAGATCAACCTAATCTTTGAATGGACAGTCTAGAACCCTCTGAGCTCGATCCAACGGTCGAATGATCTCTGACTTAGATGAAACCTTCAGATCATGATCAGAGTGCTTGACTAACCCTAACCCTAGCTCGGTTTGCCTCAAATGGTCCTAGATGGCTCAGATCTAGCCGTTTTTGAATCGGACGGCCCGGATTAATCCGAAACTTGATAACTCGATCCGGGTCCACTTCCGACTCAAGTTTGACCTAGTATGCCCTAGGTCCATGATATTTTCATGCCTGCAAAAATAGATCAAAAATTCAGTGGCCAAATAATCCAAATATGTACAAATTTGTAATTAAGTCCAAAATAGCAATAATTTCTAGAACCTAGGGTAAATTCACAATTAAGCAAGAAAAATATGGGTCAAACTTGGATTTTAGCAACTAAAATAATCAATATAATGGTACTTATCAGTCATTCAGTACACATTCTCCAATGTATTCCCATGTGTCAACTTAATATCACATATCCATGACTTGTGAGCTCAAGTCATCAGTTAACCTACATGCTTGTCTCCATGCATTAATATTGTCCCTGAATATTAATGCTTGACTAGGAATAATTTAGTATAGTGTTCTCTACATTATCTCACTATCGATTCAACCAATCGATATAATGTAGATAAGAACCTACTACACATGGACATTATTATACTTAGTTATTCGGCACAGAATACAAAGTAAGTATAATAACCAAACATGCCTTTATTAATGATAGAATATGATACAAAATGTCCCTAGTCAATCATCACATAATTGGCTCTAGGGCTCCTACTAACAAGGAGGCTGCAGGAGGAAGTGTGCGGCACTTCATAGTTCCAAATCGGCTAGGATCGTCGATTCTATATTTGGTTTGATTTACTTTCCGCATTTAATTTCCTTAATATTTTTTATTGTAAATCATGCACTGTAAGACGGGTTTCTCCGCCTCCGAAAAGTTTGAAATGGAGACCATTAGTGGGCGGGTGTTTCCCGTGCTTAGGCCTTGGACGTACTGACCCTGGGGGGTTGGGAACTAAGTAAAATCCCGTGTGCACTCTATCGATTATTATTGGTTCTGTCTATTTTTCCGCTGTGCTACTAACTATGAATAGAACGAATGATTGAAAGTTTACAACATGCTTTCTGAAGAAATTTTAAAGAGTCGATATTCACACCCCCCCTCTATCGACGGCATCGATCCCCACAAGTGGTATTAGAGCCTGGTAGCTCTTCACTGGACTAACAACCGACGGAGCAACGACGCCAGGAGTTGAGGGGAAGCCCAGGGGTGAATTAGTTATTTTTCTTAATTATGGTCAATTTAAAATTACATATTACATGTTTCATGTGCAGGGAGAGAGGACACTATAAAATTCAGTGTCCTACTCGTAAGACTCGATCATCACCTCTGGCTGCAAAGGAGGTACCAGCGCTCGGAATCCGGAGGGACAAGAGTCATATAAAGAGTTTCAAATGTGAAAAGCATGGACACTACAAGAATCAGTGTCCGTCAAAGGTACGAAAAGTTTATGTTCGTAAAGATTTTCAAATTCCTGCACTGTCTTATGATAACAAGTTAGATAATATTTCTGAAAAATTAGACTTTGTGCATAGTCAAATTAATATATTGCATAAGAAATTATCAAATGTAGATAATATTAAAATATCAAAAATTAACTCCTTAATTTTTAATATCAATGCAATAATTTTTAAAATTAATTCTAATAATTTTTCTGAAAATATTAAAGATAATCCTGAAAATATTGAAGATTTTTCTAAGGATATTTCTAAGGATAATGATGATATTATTGGAGATTTTTTTTGAGGATATTAGAGATAATTTTGAGGTTGTTGAAGATAATTTTGAAGTTGTTGAAGATAATTTTGAGATTATAGAAAATAAAACCTTTTTAGACGATGATTTGATTATTAATTTCATGGGTAATCTTGAAAATAATTATAAAACACTAACTAGTAGCGTTGAGAACTATTGTATTTACTATGAAGATATAGAAGGAGATAACTTTGATTATGAGGATGAAGAGAAAGATGAATTTTTTAGAATCAAGGCTACAGTTAATAAAATCTACAAAAATTCAAACAAAGCAAAAGTATTAGATCAACTTGAAAAATTAAATAAAGAAATAGTAGATAAGTCAGACATTTTTGAATTAATGAAGTTAATGCAACTAGACCCGAAACTTTTAACTCAATTTAAACCTTAAATCCTAATTAAACCTTAATTATCTTAACTCTAATTAAATTCTTAATTAAACTTCCATTAATTTAATAATAATTAAATTCTTAATTAATTTAATCATAATTAAACTCCAATTAATTCTTTATTTAATTCTTAATTAATTTAATTTTAATTAATCATTAATTAACTTAATTCTAATTATTCCTTAATTAACTTAATTTTAATTAATCCTTAATTAATTTAATTCCAATTAATCCTTAATTAATCCAGTTAATTCTTAATTAACATGAATTCAATTAATCCTTAATTAATCCTTAATTAATTCAATTAATCCTTAATTAATCCAGTTAATTCATAATTAACTTGAATTCAATTAATCCTTAATTAATCTAGTTAATCCTTAATTAACTTAATCCAATTAATCCTTAATTAATCCAATTAATCCTTAATTAATTTAATCTCAAATTAAACCTTAATAACTTAAACTCAAATTAAATAAAATTTTACCCAACTGCAACAATCAATCTAATGAAATTAAAGATATCAAAGTGGGTTGGCATATTCGCAGGTTCACACGATATATATCAAATCGGGAATTTGATACATTATTAGAAACTTAGTTAAAATGCCTTGACTTGATTGAATCATGCATAAATGTGATGCTCATGCATTTGCTATTTTTTTATATATCTGTCATGTCATTCATGATAATTTTATGTGAGATAATAGTACGTTAGGAAAGTCCTTCTAATAATGTCAGGTAAGATAAGACGTACCCTACTTGTTCTGTTTAGTCTGGTGGAACTAGCCGAAGCTACCGATTCAAAACCGAAGCTAGTTAGACAAACATTTTTCAAGATGTAATTTGAACTTTCGGTAAAAGGCTTTATCAATAAGGCTATGGCCAAAGAAGGCCTCTGTGCCTCGCCAAGACCTAGAAGCCAATTATCGAAACTTAAATTCAATTTACTATTTGATAAATTTGAATCAAACACATGTTTTAAGTAAATCTTAAATTTAACATTAATTCAAAAAAAAATTATTCAAGCATCTCACAATACACTCATAAGGCTACCATGCTTGTTTGTACTGAGACATTTAGAATGGGTGAGATGTTAAGGACTAATAAATTGAAAAATACTTTTCAAAAATGTTTTCCAAAGTTCTTAGGATATTTTCATAAAAATCTATTTTTAAAATAATTTTTTAACATAATAATATTTTTATGGATTTCATGCTTGTTTGAGTGCTTATATATTATACATTTTCAAAATTATATCTATTTCAAAAATTTGTTTGACCTAGACAATTAAACACAAGCGTTTTAGGTCAACACTAAAGTCCCTTCAGGAACTTTGTAACGCCCGTCTTTTCCCCCACCTTACGGTGTGGCGAGAGACGGCGTTACGCTAGCATACATATGCATGGGAACATCGTAATGCAGCGGAAACATTTAAAAACTTTATACATACATGGACCCAACTCTTGAATCATGAATGCATGTCTTAACTATTCTTCCTAAACATGGTAACATGGGATCTTAGCGTATTAACATCATACTTAGCATCATGACATAAAATCACATGAGTCATCCATTAGGCAACATAAGTAGCAAGTGTATATTTTTCTTGGCAAAACCATCCAAAGTATAGCATAAGACTTGCAAAATGTAGAACATGTGACAAAGTATAATATTAAAACTTTTCTTTCTGCCATATCACTGCCACACACACACTCTTGCCCCTCCTGCTACTTCACTTAATAACCTCTTGCTTGATCTGCGGTATAAGAAAATAAGACTATAAGCACATAGGCTAGTAAGACCCTTTCCTACTCACTAAAAACCATACGTCACTTAAAACATAGACATATGAAACATTTGACAACGCATAATTCTGAACATAAAACTTAAGCATATTCTTAACATAAAACATAAGCATATTCTTAACATAAATCATAAGCATATGAACATTTAACATAGCATGATTCTTAACATAAAACATAAGTATATTCTTAACATAAATCATAAGCATAAACATACTTATCATGACATAATTCTTAACATGAACATAAGCATAAACATACTTATCATGGCATAATTCTTAACATGAACATAAGCATAAACATACTTATCATGACATAATTCTTAACATGAACATGAGCATAAACATACTTATCATGGCATAATTCTTAACATGAACATAAACATAAACATACTTATCATGGCATAATTCTTAACATGAACATAAGCATAAACATACTGTGACGACCCGCCTTCTTAACTTCTCTCCCTTAAGGTGGGCGCCACATTCACTTAGCCTTAACTTTACCTTATTCTTAGCCTTAGGTTATAACTACTGGACTTCCTTTAACTTGCTATGAAATTTTTTTTTTCTTCCTTCTCTTTTTTTTTCAAAAAAACAAAACAACTTTCATTTTATTTGCTTTGGAAGGATTTGACTCCTAGACCTCTTAGTTGTGAAACTAAAGCACTAACCAGTTGCTCTATACCACTTCTTTTCAATGGTACCAGTCGACTGCTATATAGTCAGTCGACTGGTATCGGCCACAGAAAGTTTCTGGGCGCGGCACCAGTCGACTGGCCTTTTGGCAGTCGACTGGTGCATCGAACAGAAGGTCCTGTTCGATAGCGCAGTCGACTGGTTCTGTACCAGTCGACTGGCACGCCTGAAACCTGCATTTTCAGACCCGAAAATTTGTTTTAAAAGTCCACAATTCACATACCTCCAATGTATACAAAGACATAACTCCATTTCTATACTCTATACTAGTTTTATAAACATTTTAGCAACTCAAAATGAATCCAATAACTTGAAATTAGAATCCTTGCGAGATTTAACAAAACTATCAAAATATAAGCAAAACACTCTAGAGTTTGTACCAAACTTAACCTCTATGCGTAGTTTAAACAAGGTCATTCATTCTACCACTTCAAAACACCAAAACACATGTTCTACAAGACTTAGTCCAAAGATCCCTTCCACGGTTCCGCCGCCACCGAACATCAAAGCAAGTCCCTTCGCCTTCTTAACTTATGCTTTTTCTTTACCTTTATCTGCAATAGAAGGAAAATGCAACTAATAAGCAAATTGCTTAGTAAGTAAATCCTAACTCACAAATCCAAATGATAAGGGATAAACATGCTCTTTTCAAAGAATACTTACTTCCAAAATACATGCACATGGGAAAACTTACATATACTTATCATGCTCAATCATGTTGAAAACATTACTTGCATAAAACATTTGCAAACTTAACATGCTCATTCATTAAAACACTAACCTCTTTGCTCTTACCCTTTATCATGCTTGCAAAGTATCAATGTGAACTTATTGAGATAAAGACATGTACTCAACGCTAAAACACTTGTAAATAATTATATACTTGAAAATAATATTCAACTTTCTTTAGGCCTTGACATTGTACCATGGTATCAATGTACCAATTGCGCGCTTCTCTAATAGGTTGTGGGGTAGCTAGCCACCACGCCCTATTAGAGCTTCTTTCTATCTTTCGGTGGGCCTTCCATTTGCCCGGTACATGTCACTTTCTAAAAATAAAATACTTTCTTACTTACAGTACTTATACTTATCAACTATCTTACTTTTGCATAAACTTTGCACTTAAAACCCTTTACCTTTCTTACTTGGGACTTTCATCGAGCACCTTGCGTGCCCTTAATCCCAACCTCATTTTTGGGACTCTTCACAAATTAAATCTTATCATGCTTAGCTTACATACACCAAATCTAAACCAAATTAAATTTCTATCATGAAAAACATGCATCTTTAAGAACATAAAACACACGATAACCATAATCTTAACGCATGCATCATAAAACATGGTTCTACAACAAGATCTTACATACGAAAACTACTCCTATTGCAGGTGACTGATCTACTTACCTTTATCTTGAAGAAAACTCACTAAATAGAGGTATAAACCTAGCGTAGAACTCCTCTCTTCTTCCTTGTAAGAAACCTCCACTCTTTGGCCCTAGGGAGAAACCCTAGATTCTCTCTACTCAAGGGGAAAGAGAAGAAGAAGAAGAACTCCTTGGCTTCCTCTATTTTCACAGCCCCTCCCTCGCCCTCTTCTCGCACGCAGCCACCAACATTCCCTAATCCCCCTTACGTGACTTAAGCGGGGTTAATATATCTCTTAATGAAAAGGCCTAACTACCCTATAACATTATTTCTCTCCATTCATTTCTGTGCTTGATACCCTTGCCTAGCTGGTTAGCTGAGCCTGCTAAAGGCCTTGGCCCCGTGTGGTCGCGAGGTAGAATCTCTCCGCAACCATTAATTTTTTTTTCTAATTTTATTCCGAAAAATGCTCGAAAAATTCCTAAAAATCCCTAATAATACCAGAAAATTATTGGGTGTTACACATACTTATTATGGCATAATTCTTAACATGAACATAAGCATAAACATACTTATCAAGGAATAATGCATAACATGAATGAATGCATGAGTCAAATGCATATATCATAAGACTTGCAAAATGTAGAACATGTGACAAAGTATAATATTAAAACTTTTCTTTCTGCCATGTCACTGCCACACACACACTCTTGCCCCTCCTGCTGCTTCACTTAATAACCTCTTGCTTGATCTGCGGTATAAGAAAATAAGACTATAACCACATATGCTTAGTAAGACCCTTTCTTACTCATTAAAAACCATACGTCACATAAAACATAAACATATGAAACATTTGACATCGCATAATTCTAAACATAAAACTTAAGGATATTCTTAACATAAAACATAAGCATATTCTTAACATAAATCATAAGCATATGAACATTTAACAAAGCATGACTCTTAACATAAAACATAAGTATATTCTTAACATAAATCATAAGCATAAACATACTTATCATGGCATAATTCTTAACATGAACATAAGCATAAACATACTTATCATGGCATAATTCTTAACATGAACATAAGCATAAACATACTTATCATGGCATAATTCTTAACATGAATATGAGCATAAACATACTTATCATGGCATAATTCTTAACATGAACATAAGCATAAACATACTTATCATGGCATAATTCTTAACATGAACATAAGCATAAACATACTTATCATGGAATAATTCTTAACATGAACATAAGCATAAACATACTTATTATGGCATAATGCATAACATGAATGAATGCATGAGTGAAATGCATATATCATAAGGATGCTTATTTGAAAACCATAATTATAAATACTTAAACATAATCATAACATCATGGGGGTCCCCGGCTTGTACCACATGCATACATCATATGCGCGCATCCCTAAATAAATTCGAGGTAGCTAGTCTCGACCTACTAGGGTAGGAACAGCTACGGTAGTTCCAAAAACCGAGGCGTTCTTAAGGTGCCCATCCCTTAGACCCTTATATCGATCCGGTACAAGCCCATTCATATTAAAGTAAAATATCTTTGCATGCTTCATCATTCATAGAACATATATAGCATAAACATAATCTTGTTTCATGAAGCATAGCATAACCATACTTGGCATTTCATCATTCATACTTAATTCATAACATCATTATGCCTTCATCATTCATACTTATCATCCATACTTATCATTCGTACTTAAGGCATAAACATTGTCTTCATTCATCTTCTTCATTCATAAAACATGACATACATACATAATCATAGTATCCATCATAGAGCATGCATGGGTGAAATTCTTATGAACTGGATACATACTACTTAGGTCCATGGCATTCTAAATTACTTAGGTTCATGGCATTCATCATAGAGCGTGCATAGACCTTCATAAACATATATCTATTTTAGGCATTTAACAACATACATGCATTATTCTATATAACATGAAGCCTACATCAAATTCATGTGTTCATGGTACATGGTTAAATCATTCATGAATAAACATAGTACATAACCTAGACATACAAAGTCATGGCCTATAACACATAAAGCTAGGGTAGTAGGTAGTATAAAAATTCTTGCAACATAATTAACATATACATACATCATGATAAACTATAAACAAGTATCCTTGAAACCTTAACCCAACCCCAAACCCTAGTTCCTTGACTTGGCTGAAAGTTCATTAAGAGGAGACTCTATCATTTAATCAACATGAAGGGTTCCATGAGTACAAGAAAACCTATACATTGCATACAAAGCCATAGGAAGACGTTAGAGCCCATAGTTGGAGCTAACCCTAATTTTATTAGCCCTATAGTTGACCTTGGCCGAAACCCTAAAGGCCACAAGCATATGGAGTTATTCACATGATTCACCACAAATGTCCAATTCAATCCATACAATAGCATGAGAAACCATTTGAACCCTTGATTGGGTCTAACCCTTTGTCCTAACCCTAATTCATGCATTGGCCGAAACCCCATAAGGGGAAATAAGTCCTTGAAAAATCCATAAAATTTACGATTAACATTCATTATGTCATAGGGTTCTTGGTAACATGCTTGGAGGTTTGAATTTAAACCTAACCATGGGACATGCGTGGTGGCCGAAATCCTAAAGAGGTTTTAGGGTGCTACAAAATTCCCCAAATCATACTTTTATGTTTAACTTATCATGAGTAAACATTAGGAAACATAAGAGGGGTTTTTAACATCATTTTTAGCCCTAAAACATGCTTGGCCGAAACCTTCAAAAGTCCTAACCATAGATTTTTCACTATGGTGTGCCAACAAAAACTTATATCATGACAATCATCTTGAAAGCCATTATACCACGGGTGAGGGGGTCTTACCTTGGTTTATCTTGATTATCACCTTGAATAGAGAAGCCAAAAGAAAACTCCTTGACCCTAGACCTCTCCTTAGCCCTTGTAGCCTTGTAGAAAGCCTTGGATCATCAAGAGGGAGTCATCTTGTGAAGGTTTCTAGGGGAGAGACCCTAGATGAGATTTTTGGAAATGGGAGAGGGAGATGGAATTTCGGTGGGGGTGGAAGAAGGAGGAAGAAGAGATCTATTTATAATGCCCTTTTGTCTCTTCACAAGTGTCTTTTCATCTTCTTCACATGGTGCCTCTTCACATCCCCTACCTTTAACTACAATTCTCCTCTCCTCTCTAACAACACACCATTGCTGGAGCTATTGGTTATCCCATGCTTTATAAGGCTTTGCTACCACCTAAGGTCCAAGGTTCAAACCTTGGCAATTACTATTTTTTTGGTTCTTTCCCTTTTTATTTATTTATTTATTTTCTAAAAACTCACATAAAACCCATTAAAAATTATGCTAATATTCCTAATTGGAATTCATTTCTATCTATGTTAAAATTCTACCTAAGGTTCACTAATAGCCATGGTACTAGAAGAGTTTATGTAAAGTCCATTAGTGCTTAGCTTTTTAAATCATATAAGAATCATGCAATGGTTAATGCTAGTATTCATATGTTACTCAAGAATCCATATGGGCATGATCAATATTTTAAAGGAAAATATTGAGAAGATTTTATGGGCATTACACACTTAGATAGAGTCAGATGGTGTCGGATACAGGGGGATGTTTTAAAATTTTTTTTGGATCATTCGAAAACTGTGCTTTACAAATTACTATCATTTCAAAATATGTCTTTCAAATACTCATTTTTATCCTTCGAAATGTTAATATTTCAAAATGCATTTTAAGAATTGTGCTTATTTCCCTTTTGATTTTGATAAACCCTAAAGACACAGAGGAAGTCTACTTCATTATCTACAAGGACTCCTAGGATGTGTCAAATTTAGGGGGAGTCTAAATCAAAAGAAATCATTTTTGACAATTATTTTTTGAAATTATTAGATAATTCCTTTGATCTGAATTAAACCCTAAGACTCAGAGGAAGATTACTTGTAGTCAACAAGCTTCCAAGGATTGTGCCAAGATTACACTATATTTTCTAAATCCTTTTGAAAACATAAGTGTTTTCCCTTACAAAATATTATCATTTTTTTATTATACTATCACTTTCAAAAAATTATTTTTTTTGGAATCACTTTTGAAAATAATATTTACTTGAGTTTGGAAAATTTCTAGGACACATAGAGAAATGCCCTTGTAGTTAACAAGGTTTCCTAGGATTGTGTCAGACTGAAAAAGAAACCAAGTCAAGTAAAATATTATGTTTTCAAAGTACCAATATTTTTCAAAGTACAAATATTTTTCAATGGAATAATATTTTTTAATGTACAAATATTTTTTCAAAGTACTAATATTTTTCAAAGTACAAATATTTTTCAAAATACTGATATTTTTCAAAAGTGCAAAATATTTTCAAAATACTAATATTTTTCTAAAGTAGAAAATATTTTTCAAAGTACAGATTGTTTTGTAAATATTTTTCAAAATATTAAGTACAATATCGTTTTTTGAAAAAAAAATGTGTTAAGTGCAAGCTTTTCAAAGAACAATTTTTTTCAATATTTATCAAAGCACTAAGTGTAAAATATCTTTCAATATATAAGATTTTGCACAATATTTTTCAAAGTATTCTTCTAAATGCACTATATTTCTCTAAGTGAAAATGTTTTCTAAAGTGCATAATTTTTTTGAAAATCATTTATGGGAGCATTTTTTTAAATCTTTTCTAAATGAAAAGCTTTTCTAAGGCAAAATTTTTCTAAATGCAAAAATTTTCTAAGTTCAAAATATTTTTCCAAAATGCACAATACTTTTCTATGTACTTGGTTCTTTTTATAATACTTTACTAGTGTTAGGATGTATACTAAAAGTCTTGCTTTTGGTTAGAATACATTTACCTTTTAAAGAGAATCGCAAAATCACACAGTGCATGTTTATATTAGTATGTGCACAAAATATCCAATACTTGGCATTGTAGATAACATGGTGCGTAGTGTCGCACAGAAGATCATGTTATCAGGTTCCTTGCAGAATTATAAGAAAGAGGGTCACAACCGAGATGGAGTTGGACAAACCATCGGGATAGTTGTAGTGTAATTAGGTGTAGTTTATCTTAACCATAGAATTACACTAATGTACTTTGAGTACATTGAGTAGGACCAAAAGAGAGGGCATCTAATTTTGTACTGACTTCGTAAATTGGATTAGTCCTCGGATAAATATTATGGAGTATGATCTCTTAATCCCGAAATAATAACGGGCACGTATAATTATATATTATTTCTTTGACTTACCAAAGGGTGAGATTTATTCTATTAAATCAATAGGCCCGGTAAATTGGAAAATAATATTAATTATATGGTGCGCCGTTGATTATTGATGGAATCTGTGTCCTAGTGAGTTGGGATGATGATGCCCCCTTGGTGAGCTCAAAAGGATCGTCATGTCAAATCTTGCAAGTGGACTATGGTCCGGCGTGATGAAAAGGTTGAGTGGTACTAATTAAGGATAAAGAGTATAATTAATTTAATTATCAGTAAATTAAATTAATTATAGGTCATTCGAAATCTTAAACATGAGGAGATGGGTGTCTCATAATAGGTGGAGCTCATATGAAAATATGGGGGTTGGTGAGGAAGTACAATGGGATCCTTTAGTGGAATGGATCTCCATTAATGGATCCGGTTTGGATCCATTAGCTGGCCAAGAACCAACTCCTGCTCATGGTCCCTACCTTAGCCCTATAAATACCCCATAGGAGTCATGATACAAGGGGGAATGAATTAATTGAGAATTAATTCAGATTAATCACAAAACCCACACAAAAACCCTTCTCCCTAAACTCTCTCTCTCTCCTAGGTTACCCTTGCGCCGACGAGAAGGACATGGAAGAAGAGGAGTTTTCTCCTCATCATCCATTCACCTCTTGGGCGTGAAGGACCGACAGGAGAGGGAAGAGGATCTTGGTGCTCAGCTTGGAGCAGGGGAGCGGGAGGAGGGCTATCGGTGGCGGGCTTCATCCACTTGCGGCGCGGACGGTGAAGAAGGAAGAAAAGCTTGGCTTTTCTTTCTTGCTCCTATCTGATCTCTTCTCCTATTCTCATCACTGTCTCCTCCTCTATGTGCGCAAGCAAGGAGCAAGGAGGAGAGGATTCCGGCGGCCAGAAAACAAGGGCTTGGCTCTTTGTTTGGTGCCGGCGGTGAGGGAGAGGGAATTAGGGTTTTCGGAGGGTTTTTGGGAAGAAGAAGGAGCTTGCTCGGCTACTTCTTCCCTTTCTTCATCTTCCTAGCTGCCTCTCGGTGCTTCCTCTTGGCCGGCCGAAGATTGGAGCTTGACGTTGTTGGTGCAGGCTGCACCTATGTAGAACCTATGTTTTGATAATGGCAAAGGGTTCAAGAGTTAAGATGTTATTGTGTTCTAATGTTGTTCACTGAGTGTGCAGGAAGAACCCCTAGGTACACTAGGCAAGAAGTCCTGGCAAAGGGTTGGGCAAAGAAGTCCTGGTCAAGGACTAGGCAAGAAGACCTTACCGGAAGTCGGGCAAAGAAGTCCTAGTCGAGGACTGGGCACGAAGTCCTAGCAAGGGGCTGGGCACCGAAGACCTGACCGGAAGTTGGGCACGAAGACCTGGTCAGGTGGATCGGGCAAAAGTCCAACCGGAGGTACCGGTTGGCAAAAGGTAAACTCTCCTGTAAGTAGGTGAGGACGTGTTCCCCGTCGAGGGAACAGTAGGCGTCGGTTCGACCTAGGGTTACATTTGGGAGACCCGAAGTCAGAACCAAGACAGCTACGGCTGTAATTACTACTTATTATAATTTTGGGACTAACCTTAGTTGCAGGGTCGAAGGACTGATCGTCTGCAAGTGAAGGTTCTTCACTGGGCCTAGGTGCCCGAATGGAGTCAGGCGCCCGATTGGGCTCAGGCATCCATAAGGATACGGGCGCCCAAGGGTGAAGGCAAAAACCAAAAACCAGCTGCGAAGCCACTGAACCAAGGCGGATCAGGCGCCCGTGAGGTCACGGGCTCCCCTGTCAGCTCAGGCGCCCATGTAGGGAGGATAAGCGCTGACCGAGCCCACGGATAAGTTTTCCCGGATCGAAGGGCATGTGTCAGGTGCCCCAACCTATCAGGCGCCCGATAGAGGACTATAAAAGGGGCTCGACCCCAAGGCTTCAAGAACACAGTTTTCTAACGCTCCAATGCTTTTCGTTCAAGCGCTACGCCCCGGCAAACTCCGACTTCGAGATTCCAGCGCCGACGACGACCCTCTTCTCTGAAATACAATCCACACCGAGCGACGGTAACGAAAAGTGTAACTAGTTTAATTTCCACTATATTCCTATACTCAATTTGTAAACTACTTTTGCGCGATTATAGTATTGCCCAAAGTAAAAAGTCATGGACCGTGGGCCTTGGAGTAGGAGCCGACCGTGACTCCGAACCAAGTAAAAAATCTTGTGTTCTTGTGTACACTTAATTATTTCCGCTGCGTTTTCGGTCTTTATTCTATCAGAAAAATGTTAACGATATTCACCCCCCCTCTATCGTTTTTCTCGATCCAACAAGTGGTATTAGAGCGGATGGCTCAAATTTGGTGCAACCACCAATTTGAGAGTTTTTCGAATTTTACAAAATTTTTAATTTCATTTTTTTTGAATTTTTCTCGTTAATTGAGGTTGGTGCAACACCACTCGATCGCTCTTTGTTAATTATCTTATTCCCGCACTACTAATCCAAGACCAAGTCTTGGGATAAGATTTTTTTGTTTTTGTCTCTTCAGAAATCTTAATGGTCATGCAAGAAGGTTTTAGCGCAGCCAGACCACCACTCTTCAGTGGAGAAGACTTCTCCTACTGGAAGAGTTGGATGGAAGTCCACCTGAAAACTCAGGTGGACATGTGGATCATAATCCAATCGGGTTTGGAAATCCCGAAGAATGTGGAAGGAGTGGCACAACCTTACACAGATTGGGATGCCTCGTTGTAAAAGAAGATCGAGGCTGATTCAAAGGTGACCCAGACACTCCAATGTAGACTAACCAAAGAAGAACTAAACCGGGTGGGACCCTTCAACAGTGCAAAGGAACTCTGGAGTAAGTTGATCGAGTTGCACGAAGGTACCTTCGACACCCGAATCAGCAAGAGGGACCTACTACTGAACAAATTGTACACCATCAAAATGAACGAAGGTGAGTCAGCAGCCTAGCTCCACGCTAGGATCCAGGAGCTAATGAGCGGTGTACATACATTTGGTCACAAGGTAGAAAACCGTGAAAAAAAGGTAGAAAACTATGACCTTATCAGGTATACCCTAAACGTCTTCCCGAGAAATACTTTGTGGGCATCTATGGTAGATGCTTACAAAGATTCTAGGGACCTTTCCAAAATCAAATTAGACGAATTATTTTCTGAACTAGAATTACATGAGTAGACTAACTGCACCTTAGCCGAGAAAGGTATTGCTTTTCTTGCAGGAAAAATAGGAATGGTGACCAAGAAAAAGCCTCAACCTGCACCCGAGTCTGACTCGGACTTAGACTCAGAAGACAACGAAGGGGATCAACCCAAACTAGTTTGGCTAGCCCGAGACTACTACAAGGAGCTGAAGCGTCAGACCAACAGAAGAAAAGCCAGCCAAAAGAAGGAAGATCCAACTAAATCATCAACGACCAAGGCCAAATCAAACGTAACCTGCTACGTGTGCAACAAGAAGGGACACTACAAATCGGAGTGCCCTAATTTGAAAGAAGCCAAGAAGACAAGAAGGAAGAAGGTCCTTCAAGCCACGTGGGATGAGTCTTCATCCGAAGAAGAAGAAGAGGCCCCACAATTGAACCTGCTCACCTTGACTGCGTCGGAAGACATCGACACCGGATCAGAATCGGAGCCAGACGACGGAAAGTTCACGATTTCATAGGACGACAAAATAACTGTATGTGGTTATTCTAAAATTGAATTAGTAGAATTAATTGCTTACCTGTCTAGTGACTTGGTGAAATCCAAAATCCAAGTCGAGCCCCTCCGACAGGAAGTAAAACTCCTGAAAGAGGGAGCTGACTCTAGATCTTTGACTGAGAAGGTTCAAGGAGGAACCTCTACTCAAGTTGAAAAGCTTGAGAAAGAGAACTCCTCCTTGAAAACTTAAGTCAAGGACCTTAGAGTGGCTTTAGAACGATTCACTTCGGGTTCCAAGGGTCTTGGCATGATCCTTGGAAAACAGAAGTCTATTCTAAATCGATCTGGGTTAGGGTATCGAACCATGGCTAGACAAATGTCATACTATGCTGTATTGAACCAATCTAGACCCAATGTTCAGGCATGGGTACCCAAACATTGCCTGAACAACCAAGCTGAATCAAACCAGTATTGGATCTCCAAGGACAAGATCCATTTCTTGCCTAATCATTACCGTGGCTTTAGTCCAGGGGGAGCCAACTTAAATACAATTTTTATAGTTAGATAAATTCTTTTCTTATTTTAAATTCCATGCTTGCGTGTTTATTTATTTTATGCAAATTATTATGCTTAGACTTAGGACTAGTTAGTTTAAGGACTAAAATGATTAACTGAAATTTGAATAACATAGTATTGGATGGAGGTGAGATGATAGTATGTTAGGGAAGCCATTTTGGCGGAACTAGCCGAAGATACCGATCCAAGACCCAAATTAGTTAGACCAAAATCTTTCAAGGAGTAACTTGAAGATGGATATTCAATAAAAGGCTTTGTCAAGGAAAGGATTGATGATCCAATAAGGCTATGACCAAAGAAGGCCTAGTGCCTCGCCAAGACCTGGAAGCCGATTATTGAAAACCAAATTCATTTTACTATTGTCAGATTTGAATCTAACACATATTTCAATTAATCTAAGATTCAACCATTTTTTCAAAAATAAAATCTAAAGCATAATAAATTGTTTTTTAAATTAATTTAATTTTTCAAAATTAATCATGGTTTTTCAAAATAAAATTTTTGCTTCTATTAAAACCTGTCTCACAAAACCCAGAAGGTTAACATGACTGATAACTATAGATTGGGTGAGACAGACTAGGTTTTGAAAGTCAATTTAGGCTATCCTTAATTCTAATTGGATCCAAATCAACAAATTCTTTATGTGTAGGAACATAATGAATTGGACCAATGGATGTTGGATAGCGGATGCTCCAAACACATGACTGGAAACAAATTGAAATTCACCAAACTCAAGTTCAAGAACCTAGGCTCAGTAGCATTTGGCAACAATGCTACACTCAAAGTCATTGGGTCAGGTAACATTGAACTCAAATCTGATTTTGTAATTAAAAAGGTACTCTTGGTTGAGAACTTTAAATTTAACTTGCTTAGTATAAGTCAATTATATGATACTGGCTATATAGTTACCTTCACCAACTCTGCCTGCCTGATTAGAAACTTGCAAGACTCAGAAGTCATGCTTAAGGGCACTAGGAGAAATAACATTTACACTATAAACCTACACGTAGAACCTAAATGCTTCTTAACTCAGTTAGAAGAATCAAAGCTCTGGCATAGGAGATTAGGTCACACTAATCAAAGATTAATTTCAAAAATCATTAAACTTGGTTTAATTAAAGGAATACCAAGAATTAAGAACCATGAAAACATAATATGTGAATCATGCAACCAAGGTAAACAAACCAGGTCTAATCACAAACAAATTCAATCAGATCTAACTCAATCTACGCTTGAGCTCCTGCACCTTGACCTATTTAATTCACATGGAGCCAAGTCACTAAGCAAAATTTGGTACTGCTTAGTAATTGTAGATGATTACTCTAGGTTTACTTGGGTTAGGTTCCTAAAGACTAAGGATGAAACCCTAAACCTGTATATTGATTTTTGTAAGATAATTGAAAATCATAACGATACCAAAATCAAATGACTTAGGAGTGATCACGGGGGAGAGTTTGAGAATCAAAGATTCGAGGAATTCTGTAGAATAAACGGGTACATACACGAATTTTCGTGTCCTAGAACCCCCAGCAAAATGGGATAGTCGACCGGAAAAGTAGAACCATATAGGAAGCCGCTAGGACTATGCTCAATGAATTCAATCTAGCTAACCAATTTTGGATAGAAGCAATTAGTACGGCTTGCTATATCCAAAATAGAGTCATAATTAACAAACGACATAATAAAACTCCCTATGAATTATACTACCATGGACTTCCAAACCTACATTACCTAAGGGTCTTTGGGTGCAAAGTCCATATCCTAAACACCAAAGACTACCTAGGTAAATTTCAGTCTAAGTCAACCCCAGGGGTCTTCTTAGGATATTCAACAACAAGTAGGGGCTACAGGGTCTACAATGAACAAACTAACAAAATTGAAGAAACAACCAATTTAATATTTGATGAGGAAACTAATTCAAAATTTGATAATCCAAATCTAAATTCATCAAATATGGATCATGAAGATAATAAAAAATTATTGAATCACTACTTGAACCTTTAAATGAACTAACTATTGAACCAACTACTGAGTCAATTGAACCAATAATTGAACCAACCCAAGTAGTTGAACCAAGTACTGAACCGAACCATCCAGCTGGACCTGAGGCTGAACCAAGTTCTAGAAGAACTAAGAAACTTAGATTCATTCACCCAACTAATCAAATTGTGGGTGATCCAACCATAGGAGTCAGAACTAGGTCTTCCTATAGAAATCTTAGTCAGATTGCACTGATTTCGAAAATCGAACCTAAGACTATAGAGGAAGTCTTACCTGATCTTGATTGGATCATAGCAATGCAAGAGGAGTTAGCCCAATTTGAAAGGAACCAAGTTTGGGAACTAGTACCTAAACCTGAGGGCAAATCCACTATTGACACTAAATGGGTGTTTAGGAATAAGTTAAATGACCAAGGGAAAATAGTTAGGAATAAAGCCCGCTTAGTAGCTAAAGGGTTCAGTCAAGTCGAAGGGTTAGATTATGACGAAACCTATGCCCCAGTAGCCAGACTTGACTCTATTAGAATGTTTCTAGCCTTTGCAGCCAATAAAGGATTTAAACTCTACCAAATGGATGTAAAGTCTGCCTTTCTAAATGGGTTTATCAAAGAAGAAGTCTATGTAGGACAACCCCCCCCCCCGACTTTGAGGACTTATAAAAACCTGACCATGTTTACAAACTCAATAAGGCACTGTATGAACAAAAACAAGCACCTAGGGCATGGTATGAACACTTATCAACCTACCTCATTTCTAAGGAATTTAACCAAGGACAAATTGACTCAACTCTTTTTGTTAAGACCTTAGAAAAAGACATCTTTATTGCCCAAATCTATGTTGACGATATAATTTTTGAATCCACCAACTCAAATTTCTTAAAAGAATTTATAAAAATAATGGAAAACGAATTGAAATAAGCTTAGTTGGTGAGCTCAACTTGTTTTTAGGATTACAAATTAAGCAAACCTGAGATGGAAATTATGTCCATCAATCCAAATATGCTAAGGAGTTAATAAAGAAATTTAAAATGGATAACTTCAAAAGCATAAGTACTCATATGGCCACAAATGTAAAAATAGATAGTGACCCTGATGGTAAACCTGTAGACCTTAAACTATATCGAAGTATGATTGGTAGTCTACTTTACCTTACAGCCTGCAGACCTGATATTCTTTTCACTGTAGGAATGTGTGCCAGATACCAAACCTGTGCTAAGGAAACACACTTAGCAGCCCTAAAAAGAATACTTAGGTACATTAAGGGCACCCTAAATGTAGAGATTTGGTATCCTAGGACCTCAACTTTTGACCTATCACGATAGTCGGATTCTGACTATGCTGGTTGCAAACTAGATAGAAAAAGTACAAGTGAAAGCCACCAACTTTTAGGAAATAGTCTAGTGAGTTGATGTAGCAGAAAGCAGCACTGTGTAGCTCTATCCACAACCGAAGCTGAGTATGTTGCCTTAGGAGAGTGTGTAGCACAACTCTTATGGATGATGCACGCTCATAAGGACTTCCAGCTTGATTACACCCAAACCCAAGTCTACATTGATAATATAAGTTCAATTAATCTAACTAAGAACCCAATCCAACACTCTAGTACTAAACACATAGAAGTTAAACACCACTTCGTAAGAGATCATGTAGCAAGGGGTGTGATAGTCCTTAAGCATGTAGACTCAAAATCTAACTTAGCTAATATCCTCACCAAACCCTTACCTGAGTCTGAGTTCAGCTCACTAAGAAGGTAATTAGGGTAATGCTTGGTAGAATAGGACTGCTCTACTATGTTTTTTTTTCAAAAACTGTTTCATTTCTTATTTAATTTGAAAAATCATTTTTTATTTATTTTATTTAAAATGATTTTCTGACTTAATTTTTTTTCAAAACATACCCCCTTCAAAACTAGGGATTTTTCGTAAATGGAATTAGCTTAGCCCCTAACCCTAAAACTGCATGCACCTATAGATCTAGAAGCCAGCATCTCACAAGCACCTTAGGGTACTTTCGATTGATAACCTAGACTGGGTTGAGATGCTTAGGTCTATGCCTTGATTCAAGATGCTTTAAGTCAGTGCATCTGCAATAATTGGGGCACTAAATATCAATTAAACAGTAATCAGGTTAAGTGTCAAGCTTAGAAAATCTATCTTGATCAGATCACTTAACATGACTAACCCTAGTGAAAGCTACTGTTTATAACAGTTAGTAAGTAGCTAACTGGGTTAGACAGGACTCGAAAGAGAAAATTTAAATAGATTTGGTCCAGTGTATACTTAGAATTGTTTTTTTTTAAATAAAAAAAGTGCTCAATTACCGAAATGCCTGAATACTTGTCCAAAACCTCAAAAGATAGGAATAAAATATCAAATACTTAACGTAAACACATTAAGAGTGCAACTGGCTCGATCATAAATCACCTATTAAGAACGAGGCTTCTCCTTCTTTTCCTTGAAGAGAGCCAAAAGGGACACACCAGAGACCTTCACAACTTTAAAACATACACCAGGAATATCACCCACAGCGTGGCCCTTACGTCCAAAAATGGCAATCAGCACCTCGTCATTTTCTTCTATGTAGTATAAGCAACCATCATTAGGAACAAAAGCTACGATCTTCTTTCCATTCTTTATTAGCTGAACCCTAGCACACTTTCATATAGCAGAGTTAGGCTGCTTGGCTTCAATACCTATCTTCTCAAGGACAATACCCTTGGCATGCGAAGAACCAGCAAACGGTTTCTTCCATTCATTGCCAAGATGGCTTTTCTTGTATGATTTGTCTGCCCACCTCTGACGCCTCCTGTGAGTTTTGAGCTTGCGCCCAGCTCCCATTCCACGAGTCTTCCCCATCTTGAGCAAAGTGGAAGCCTCCCTCCTTGCGGCTCTGGGCTGGGAAAGAAAGATGGAGCGACTGTGTTTGCATATATACTTAGAATTGGTTCAGTACAGCACCTTACTATTATTACTCATTTTTCTTGCTATAATTTTTTTGATATATGGCAAAGGGGGAAAGGAGAGAAATGAAGGTTTTAAAACTTTTTTTCAACTTTTTATCTCCTTTTTCAAAAAGTAAAGTAATTCAAAAATACTTTGGAAAAATTTTCTAAGTGCTATAAAATTTAAAATTTTGCATGAAAATTTTTCTAAGTATTACCAATGCATGAAAATTTTCTAAGTGTTAAGACTTCAAAATCAGTTTAGAAAATTTTCTAAAGTACTTGACTCAAAAGTGTATTGAAAATTATTTTAAGTACTTAACTCAAAAGTGCTTTCAAAATTATTTTAAGTACTTAACTCAAAAGTGCTTTCAAAATTATCTTAAGTACTTAACTCAAAAGATTGGTTAGAAAAACTCTTTTAAGTACTTAACTCAAATTGTTTCGAAAATTTGTTTAAGTACTTGTTTTCAAAATTCTTTTAAAGTACTTAAATTAAAATTATTTTCAAAATATTCTAAGTACTTACTCTAATTTTTTTTTTTGTGGAAAATTTTCTAAGTTTTAATTTCAAAATTCTCCTAAAAATTTTCTATGTGCTAAAAGCTAGATGTGTAGAAAAATTTTCTAAGTGCCCAACTCAAAATATTATGGAAAACATTTTTTCTAACTTAAAAATCCTATCTTGAAAATTTTCTAAGTATTGAAAACCTGAAAAAAAAATTCAACAAAGACTTAAAAAAAATTTTCAAAACCCCCACGAATGTTTGAAAAACTTAGGGGGAGATTTCTTCCAGGGGGAGGAAATTAAAACTGGTAATTTACCTAATTTTGAATAACTTAACGTTTTGAACCGGGTTGCCATAAATCAAAAAGGGGGAGATTGTTGGTGCAGGCAGCACCTAAGTCGAACCTAGGTTTTGATAATGGCAAAGGGTTCAACAGTTATAATGTTATTGTGTTCTAATGTTGTTCACTATGTGTGCAGGAAGAAGCCCTAGGTACACTAGGCAAGAAGACCTGGCAAAGGGTTGGGCAAAGAAGTCCTGGTCAAGCACTGGGCAAGAAGACCTAACCGGAAGTCGGGCAAAGAAGTCCTGGTCGACAACTGGGCACGAAGTCCTGGCAAGGGGCTGGGCACCGAAGACCTGACCGGAAGTTGGGCACGAAGACCTGGTCAGGTGGATCGAGCAAAAGTCCAACCAGAGGAGGCGGTTGGCAAAAGGTAAACTCTCCTGAGAGGAGTAGGTGAGGACACGTTCACCGTCGAGGGAACAGTAGGCGTCGATTCGACCTAGGGTTCCATTTGGGAGATCCGAAGTCAGAACCAAGACAGCTACGGCTGTAATTACTACTTATTATGATTTTGGGACTAACCTTAGTTGCAGGGTCGAAGGACTGATCATCTGCAAGTGAAGGTTCTTCACTGGGCCTAGGCGCCCGAATGGAGTCAGGCGCCCATAGGATATGGGCACCCAAGGGTGAAGGCAAAAACCAAAAACCAGCTGCGAAGCCACTGAACCAAGGCGGATCAGGCGCCCGTGAGGTCACGGGCGCCCCCATCAGCTTAGGCGCCCAAGTGGGGAGGATAAGCGCTGACCGAGCCCACGGATAAGGTTTCCCGGATCGAAGGGCACATGTCAAGCACCCCCAACCTATCAGGCACCCGATAGAGGACTATAAAAGGGGCTCGACCCCAAGGCTTCAAGAACACAGTTTTCTAACGCTCCAAAGCTTTTCATTCAAGCGCTACGCCCTGGAAAACTCCGACTTTGAGATTCCAGCACCGACGATGACCCTCTGCTCCGAAATACGATCCACACCGGACGTCGATGACGAAAAGTGTAACTAGATTCATTTTCGCTATATTCCTGTACTCAATTTGTAAACTGCTTTTGCGCGATTATAGTATTGCCTAAAGTAAACGGTCAAGGACCGTGGGCCTTGGAGTAGGAGCCGACCGCGACTCCGAACCAAGTAAAAAATCGTGTGTTCTTGTGTGCACTTAATTATTTCCACTACGTTTTCGCTCTTTATTCTATCCGAAAAGTTTTAATGATATTCACCCCCCCCCCTCTATCGTTTTTCTCGATTCAACAGAGGTGGCCGTCGGCGAGAGGAGGAGAGGCGAGAAAAGGTTTGGTCAAAACCCTAGCTAGGGCTTTTTCTACCAAAGAGGAAGAGGCTTGAAGAAGGTGATTTTGGCGTGTCATGGTGACTCCACGTCTTGGTAGATCATCGCCCACACGACGTCCAGGAGGGGAGGGTCATAAGGTAGAAGGCTGCGAGGTAAACGACGAGGTATAACTCTCCCGAGCTATATTTTACTTTTGCTATGTTTTATTGTGCCATGATTTTATGCCTCGTCATTTCATGTATGTTTGTTAATTATTTTTATTGTTTGTCATGGATAATAATTAACTAACTGGACCCCGAAGATAAATACAAAAACTGGCGATCCAATCATCGTCTTTTCCGTGGTTAATTAATCTTGAAAGTTACAAAGCCTGTAACTTTAGTTTTGGCTAAGTTGTAACTTAGATTAATTAACACGACGACGAGATGGTCGTTAGAGGGACGGGTCTCTATTTGGATTAATTTTTAATCCATAGACATAGAGAGGTCTCTCAGGTACGATCCCATGGTTGTCTTGGAAACCGCCAAGCCATACCTACCCAACAACTGCTATCAGAGCTGTATTTACGATTTTGTGTGTTTAGAATTCGGTTATTTTTCTGCACATTATCGTGTATATTATTTTTACTGGATAATTTTTGGATGTGCATAGGCTAACTTTGTATTGCAGGTGTAACGCCCCAAAATTTCCATTTTTAGTTCTTAAAGTCCTTAAAATTATTTAGAAATGATTTAGAAATATTCTAGATATTTTTAGGAATTTTTAGAGTATTTTTATGGAATTTTCCGAGTCCGTTTGGTATTTTTGGAAAAAGAAAAGAAAAAGAAAATGGAAAATAATAAAAACCGGTTAAGTGCAGCGGTGGGGGATCGAACCAGCGACCACCACCGAAACAGCAAGCGCACACAACCAGCCGGGCTAAGGGTTTCAAGCACAGAAAAGGAAAGAATGATAGATATTTAAGCTATAGTTAAGTTAATCCGAACCTTAAGTATAAATAGGTACTTAAAGAGAGTTGTTTTATTTTCTCTCAAACCCTCTCCCTCCCCAACGGCTGCGCCGACCCCTCTCCCTCTCCTCTCTTGTGCGCACGCAAACCAAGGTCAAGAGGGCCGGCCAAGACCCTTCTCCAAGAGATAATCCTATATTCGGGATCCCCGCGACGAGAGGAACGCGTAGACGTGAAGAATTCTTCGAGATCTTGAGTTTCTCCCGAGTTCTAGACCTCAATCTTGGTTGTAAGTCCAAGATATCAATGTAAGTACTGCTCACCTGCAGTAAGAGGCGGTTTTACCGCGAGAATTTCCTTTAAAAGTTTTTAAAAGAGAATTTTTCCTTTTTGCTTTAGTTTTTGCATGTGATCTTAGTTTTTATATGCTTGTATATGTTTGATAAGCACCCTATATGAGATTAGGGACCAAGAAAAGCTATGAGAAAAGAAAAGAAGATAAAGATAAGAAAAGAGAAGGCCAAGGCCTTAAGAAAATCCCCAAAAGTCAAGACTTAGGGATTTTAGCACGCAAGGTGCTCCAGAAAATGCCAAGGCATTTACAGATAAGAAAGAAAAGAAAGAAAAGCTATTTTATTTTATAAGGCCAGTACCCGGCGTCCAAGGGCGTCGTTAAAGAAATCCAGGTGTCCAATTCCAAGGTCTTGGCCCTGGTAGACCAAGGTCTGCTCTATTAGGATTGGTGGCTCGCTACCCCCAACCTTTTAGGGAACGCGCATTCAGATGGTACTTACGTCTTCAGTGGATCCAAGTGATTACTATTTTCAAGTATATGCTTTAGCAAAGTTTTCGAAAATACAAAAAGTTTTCAAAAGATAAAGAATAGCTAAAGTTTCAAGTTGAGCCAAGAAAAGTAGATTGAGATTATTTATTGCTTGAGTATGCATGTTTTGAGTTATACATGTTTAGTTTAGTTTTCTTTCAAGCATATCAGTATCTCATATGATTTTCATATCGTTCTAGAAGCATGTTTGCATATTTCGAGTTTTTGTGAGCTAGATAGTACTTACTAAGCTTTTTGCTTATAGATGCATTTTCCTCTTATTGCAGATAAAGGTAAAGGCAAGCAATTCTGAAGGAAGACGACGAGGCGGTGCTGAGTAGAGTGTGTGTGGTGGCTGATTATGGAGAGATCTTAAGCACAAGACAATTTAGCTATTTGAATTAAAATGTTTAAGTTTATTCAAATTTCAAGTTCTTGCTTATGGAGATTATAGAGTATTTGAGTTTTGGATAGTTTTACATGCTCAATTTCTTAGAGTAAAGATTCCATGTCATTTCATTTAGCTTATATACTTTTATGATTGCATTAGATAAGTAGAAAAGTGAGTAGTTAGAAATATTGATACTTTGTTAGAGAAAAAGGTGTTTGTGCCTAGATAGTATCAATTTTCCTTCCGAATCAAGTTTTACTACTCAAGTATGTTTAGAAGAGTTGCTTTCTCATTCCATAATGCTTTAGCAATGTTATAGAATCTTGCATGATGAGTTTTACATGGTTAGAAGCAAAGATTGGTACAAACCTTAGTGATAAAGTTCATATAACTTTTGTAGTTTGTTTTCTTGCGTAAAAGTCCTAATTTTAAGTTTATGGATTCATTTTGATTGGCTAAACTGTTTAGAAAATTGGTATAGGGTATAGAAATGGTGTCATGATCTTATTTGGCTCGAAATTGAAGGAATGGTGGGCTTAAAAAGCAAGGGCCGAAACCTGTAAAACTGCTCACAGCCGTATCAGTCGACTGATGACGTCATCAGTCGACTGATACCCAGCAGTTCGGTTGTGTACAGCAGGTTTGAATAAGTGCCCTTCCGCAAGTTTTTGAGATGGTAAATGTGATGGGTTATCATGCATGATTGTTTAAGTTAGAATATGACTGTTAGATGAATTTAAAAGTTTTAAAAAAAAAAAGATTTCCGCAATTTTCTTTAGTCATATATAAAAGTTGAGAAGTATAGAGAAAAGTAACGATCCGTCTAAAGACAGTAAGAAGGCGGGTCGCTACAGGTGGTATCAGAGCAGGTCCCATTCTCCAGCATCACACACACATCAGCATCAACCTTGCCGTCTTCAAGTAAGAAAGCTTTAAGTTTCAGTTTTTCTATTGCTCCTTTACTTAACTTCAGTATAGAGAAATGCTTAAGTACTTACTCATATGTGCATAGAACAAGGAAGCATGTTTAATACCTTAGTATCACGGAATCATGTTTAATCCCTAGAATGGATATTAGAGAAATGCTTAAGTACTTACTTGATTTGCCCAAAAGTAAGTTTTGGGATTATGGCACGCAAGGTGCTTGATAAAAGTTTTGAGTAAGACCAAGGTCTTACTAAGCCCTAGAACGAGTTCTAGGACTAAGAAATGAGATAAGAATCAAGACCAAGGTCTTGTTGTATCCTAAAGCAAGTTTGGGAACATTACCATTAAGTGTTAAGTTATACATTTGAGGACGTCCTAGAAAGGCCCAAAACGAGGAGCAAGCTCCTAGAAGGCAAGAAGCGTACCTCATTCAGTAGGAGAAACTGAAGCCAGGGAACTTCCCAGGCACAAGCAAACCATGGGATGCTTAAGCATGGTTCAACACGTTGGAAAGAATAGTAGGGCTACTGGACTGGCATGAGGTAGAGAAGATAAAGTGTGCATCTTTCTGCCTTACGGGAGATGCTAGAATATAGTGGAAGAGAGTCAAGGCCAAGAGAAATGTCAGCCAGATGACATGGGTCGACTTCGAGACTGAGTTCTTCGAAGAATACTTTCACATGCAAGTAACCAACAAGCATTACGATGAATTCACGGAGTTCAGACAAGGAGAACTATCCGTGGATGAAGCAGTGAAGATGTTTAAGCGGTTAGCTCATCTGTGCCCAGAGCTAGTTAGCAAAGAAAAAGAGATAGTTAGGCTAATGCTCAAGATGTTAAGGCCTGAGATAGCGTTGAAGGGGGCTAGCGGTGTTAAGAGGCTGCAAACCTCCGAAGAACTAATAAGTAGTGCTTTGATCACTGAGCACTACTTAAACAGTATAAAGGCCACCAGAAAGGTTGAACGATGAAGTTCTTAACAACCTTACCGTCAAGGGAAGTAATGGCCTCTACTGAGAGGCTAAGGGCAGTATCAATCTAGATTTCCAACCGAGAGCTCTACAGTGACTTGTTAGTCCTTGAGATGAAGGATTACGATGTCATTTTAGGAATGGACTTCTTGAGCAAGTATAATGCTTCTATAGACTGCCGCAAGGAAAAAGTCAAGTTCACACCAGAAGCAGAACCTTCATTTGAGTTTATTGGAGACCCAAGGAGAAAGATAAATAGGTTCCTACCTACCTTACAAGCTCAGAGAATGTTAGAGAAGGGGTGCTCTGGTTTTCTAGCTCATATAGTGGATGCGAGTCAAGGAGAAGGATTCAAGAGAGGAGAAGTGAGGGTAGTCTGTGACTATCCTGAGGTGTTTCCGAAGAGTTAGCAGGATTCCCTCCCAATCGGGAAATTGAGTTGGCCCCAGGAACCAACCCAATTTCGAAGGCACCTTATCGCATGGCAACAGCAGAACTGAAAGGATTACAAGAACAATTGCAAGAGCTGCTTGACAAGGGTGTCATCCGCCCCAGTCATTCACCTTGGGGAGCTCCTGTACTTTTGTCAAGAAGAAAGAGGATCTATGCGAATGTGCATAGA
>JAGFNQ010003552.1:72951-136969 GCA_024364735.1 Boesenbergia rotunda | reverse complement strand
TCGGTAGGTACTAATTACCAATTACATCTCTATGCAACTCTTGTTTATAGGATCAAGAATTAACATTTATGAATAATCTTGAGTTAGCTTTGGCTAAATCGCCCAAGACTATTGATAAATGCGATCTTGTCCTACCTTTCCAACTATTGGAGTATGCCTATAGTTAGGCTCGATCCAATTGAGCTAACTAGTTACTCAATCTAATTGAGCTCAATCTAACCCAAGCGTGATAGGCGGGACCAAGGTTATCCCTCCGCATCCCACCAAGATTAAATGCATTGCTCTGCTTTGACAGATTCAACAATCGCATATGATCGTGGTAGTGATGGGTATCAAGGCTCGTTAGGCATATACGAGTTGATTTCGATTTAGATCTAATCTAATCGATGATGTGCATCGTATTTAGGCATTTATTAAATCTAATTTAACCTAAATGTGTATTAGGTGCACATCAAGATGTGGTTCCCACATTACATGTGCATCACATACACTCATGTATATTCTATTCTATACTAACATGCATCACATACATATAAGCAAAAATAAAATATACAAGAAAATTAAAGTGTGATTAGTCATGGCCCTACTAAGATCTTCTCAAGCCAATGAGAAGATCCTTTGGTCAACCTAGGGTCTAGGCAGCAGCTTCTCCAAGCTCCTCCTTCCAGAACCCCATGTGTTGTCGGCTTGCTTCCCACGAGTCCGTCTTCTCCAGAATTTCCTTTATCTTTAATTTTGTACATTACAAAATTTATACTCGAGTTACATTCGAGTCTTAAACTAATTTTAACAGAAATAATAAATAAAAGGCCGACACGCAGGTCGCAATCACAATACAACACACACAACACAAATAACGACACGCAGGCCGTAATATGAATTACACACATATTTTAATCTAATTAAAATAGGGTCTTGGCCATGACCATCACACTACTGTACATAATTCAAAATTATGTATTTTACAAAAATTTATCTAATTTTTCTATGTATTTTACGAATTTTATGAGTCACAACTCCACGGCGGTACCGTTAAGCGGGTTTCGGGCACGATCACGTGACAAGGCCCCTTGCGGGGTTAGGGGCGGCGCCCCTACTCACGAAATTAATTTTCGTGAGTGTCGTATCACGATCTAACAGTGCCTAACCCGCTGTCCCAAAATCTATTTGGGCGAAACTTGCCGTTTCAGAGAAGTTTTTCTCGGTGGTCGAAGTGTACAAGTGCTTCGCACTCGTTGCTTTGCCTCTATGAGAAAAATACTCATAAAATCCTAAAAATTAGAAAAATTACAGAATCATAAACTACTCTAAATTTTGTATCCCATACAAAAAAAATAAATACATGCTTCGCACGTGGCTCTGATACCACTGTTGGGTTTTTCGGGCCGCGAAAACCGCCTTTTCGCGTCGCGGAAACCCCGAGAACCCAAAGCCATGGATCTCGTGCGAAGAAAAATTCTGAAACAAAAATTCACGTATTCATTTCATGCTCAAAACTCGATCTACTCCTAGATCTAAAGAGGGATAAACCATTTTACCTTTGGCGCGTGCCCCGCTTAATCCCGCTGGCTCCTTTTGGATGTCGGATCTCTAGGACGTCAAGTGTCGTCCCTCTAGAAGTATCCACGCGAACAAAGTGGATGGAGGAAATCCTTTAGGTGTGCTAGCACCTTTCAAGGGTTCGGCCAAGAGGAGAAGAAGAAGAAGAGCTCCAACACTTGGAGGAGGAAGAAGAGAAGACACACAATGAGAAAAATGGAACAAAACCTTGTTTTGTTCTCTAATTGTGGCCGGCCACATAATGGCCATTAATGGCCATTAAGTGGCCGGCCATAATTGCCATTAATGGCCATTAAGTGGCCTGCCATAACCCCCTTTCAATTTGAATTCAAATTCAAATGGGGGGTTACAACCTTTGGAGATGATGTGGAGCATCATCGTTGGTCAAATACCAAGCCAAGTCATCACTTGGTCAAGTCAAGGTGAGGTGGCCTTTTGGTCAAGTCAAACTTGCCTTTTATGGACTTTCCATATTTAGTCAAGTCAAACTTGACTCCATTTCTTCTCCCATGTCAAGTCTAACTTGAAGTGGAACCAAGTCAAGTCAAACTTGATTTGGATTTGGGTTAAGTCAAACTTGCCTTTTATGGACTTTCCATATTTAGTCAAGTCAAACTTGACTCCATTTCTTCTCCCATGTCAAGTCTAACTTGAAGTGGAACCAAGTCAAGTCAAACTTGATTTGGATTTGTGTCAAGTCAAACTTGCCTTTTATGGACTTTCCATATTTAGCCAAGTCGAACTTGACTTTTTTTTTTCTCCATCTATTTGTTCTTTGCGTGTGACCCTATAGGTTCTTGTAACGTTGGCAATGCTTCTAACCTCTTAGAAATATAAGCAATGAGCGGTATCTAGCAACACATCATTGCTACCCAAGTTACAAGAATGTTGAGATCCAACATCACCAATGTGACTACTAATTATGACTTTCATAATTTGTGACAATGTCCTTCTATCGTCGATATCTAGATTGATCTTCTATGAAGCATAGACCGTGTCATCCTCCAATCAATCTATGTGTCTTGAACTCCAAGTAGACTCACTATAATCAAATAAGCTCAATATCTCATATTGCCTTATTTGGGCATGGCCATGCACTTAGTGATCTCACTCTATCAAGACTATGATATCTCTCCCGTCATATAGGAGGGATAGATCCCATCTACATCACTCACATCCCTCCGCATAATTTGTTACATTCCCAGTAATCGCCTTTATAGTCCACCCAGTTACGGGTGACGTTTGATGAAACCAAAGTACATAACTCCTTATTTAGGGAACTATGGTGACTTCAGGTCTAAGGACTAATAGTCATACTAATAGTCACATGAGAAAGTATATGACACTCATATAACGATCCATGATACTTTCTCATGGTGGGTCATTTAGTATACATTCTCTAATGCATACTCATGTGTCAACTTGATATCTCATATCCATGACTTGTGAGATCAAGTCATCGTGTTGACCTACATGCTAGTCTCTATGCATTAACATTGCCCCTGAATGTTAATACTTGAGTAGGAATAATTAAGAGTAGTGTTCCCTATATCATCTCACTATCGATTCAACCAATCGATTGATATAGATATGAACCTACTACCAAGGACGTTATTACACTTAGTTATTTGGCACCAATACAAGTAAGTATAATAACCATAATCAAATGCCTTTATATATATATATGAAATATGATACAATGAGTCCATACAACAACCATCACATGATTGGCTCTAGGGCTCTCACTAACATTCTCAGCACATAACATGCATTGATTAATATAGCATGACGAGTGTGTGCGAGGTAATAATACCCAATTTCTTGATATCTCACGCCATTAAGGTCATGTCGATCACTCCGCCATTTATCAACCCCACAAAGGTCAATGTATTCTACTGCATTACTGCATGTATTCTACTGCATTACTGCCATGATTTGGCACAAGTTTTTTTGGCAAAATGGAATTCAAAGCGACTACAGTCGATTACACTTCAACGGTCAAGATCTCATCCCGCCTATTATGGCCTATATAATCCGACAGCTTGGAAAAAAGGAGTGGTGGTATAACACCCCTTTTTGCCAGAGTTTAACCTAATTTGTGCACGTTAGTAGTCTTGTCGTCTGCTCTACTTCCTCCAGCGATTATCTTGTTCTCTTCGGCGCTTGTTCACTGTTTCATTAAAGCGTAAGAATTTCTCCTCTGCATCTCTTTTCCGTTGCATTTCTTCCGCTGAGATGACAATGGTGGAACAAGCTCTAATGAGGATTCCCAGCTTGTGGTACACAGACGTGGAATCTGACATAAATGGAGATGAGTTTCAAGCCATCAAGATGGAATATGAAATCCCTAATGGCCACCTTATGCTCATTCCAAGTGCTATAGAACATCCCCATCTACCTCTGCCAATGTTTGTACCCATATTCAAGGATCAAATCCTAGCAGGCCTAAGATTCCCTGTATATCCCTTTATTGTAGATGCATGTAGATATTTCCACACCCCCTGTCCCAACTAGAACGTAATGTAGTTAGGTATTTATGCGGGGCAATTATAATCTTTACCTTGTATCAAATCCCGTTGAATCCTAGGATCTTCAATTTTTTCTACTACTTGAAGAGGCATGCAGTAGGGAGTTTTTACTTCCAACGACATTTGTAGTTGGCACTTTTCGCGGAGGCTCCGTCTTCTCTGAAGGGTAGAAGTATCACTATTTTTTCCTTCAACCTTTCCCAACCCCCTAGTGGTCGCTGTTAGATGTGTATAGTAAAAGACTTGCTCTTTTTATATATAAGATCATCTATATTTTTGAAGGAGAATCACAACAACACTAGGTGCATGTTTATATTAGTACATGCATAAAAGTCCTTTACTACTCATTGTAGATAACATGGTGTATGGTGTTACATAGAAGATCATGTTATCAGTCCCTTGCCTAGTATATGTAGAGGCTCACAGCTGAGATAGAATTGGACAAACCATTGGGATGGTTGTAGTGTAGTTAGGTGTGGTTGGTCTTGATAATAGAATTATACTAGTGTGCTTCGAGTACATTGAGCAGGACCAAAACCAGAGGTTATCCAATTTGTACTGGCTTGATAATTGGATAGGACATCAGATTTTATTATGGAGTACGATCCCTAAATCCCGATATAATAACGGGTATATATTATTAATTATTATTTCTTTGATTTACCAATGGGCGAGATCTATTCTGTTAGATCGATAGGCCCGGTAAGTTGGGAGATAATATTAATTATATGGTGTGCTATTGATTATTGACGGAATCTGTGTCCTAGTGAGTCGGGATGATGATGCCCCCTTGATGAGCTCAAAAGATTCATCATGTTAAACCCTGTAGGTGGATTTGATCGAACATGATGATAAGGTTGAGTGGTACTAATCAAGAATCCAGAAGTTAATTAATTTAATTTGTCAGTAAATTAAATTAATTGACGGGCATTCGATATCTTAAATACGGGGGGGATGGACGACTCATAATATGTGGAGCCCATATGAAAATATGGGGGTTGGTGAGGAAGTTCAATTAAGATCCTTTATTGGAATGAATCTTAATTAATGGATCGGGTTTAGATCCATTAGCGGGCCAAGATCCAACTCCTCCTCATGGTTCCTACCTTAGCCCTATATATATCCCATGGGATCAAGAAACCAAGATAATTATTCCAAGTGATCATCCAACCAAGCATCTCCCTTTCTCTCCTTCTCTCTCCTAGGGCGCCGGCGGCAAAGGAGGATCTCTTCCTCCTTTCTTCTTCACTCTTGGTGGTCGGGCATCATAAGGATAAAGAGGAGGTCTCTCCTGTTTTTGTGGTGCGGCAAGAAGAAGGGGAGAAGAAGTCGGGCGGCGATGATAGCCCTAGGTGCTAGGGTTATATTGGCTTGAGAAGAAGAGGTCTTTTGCAGCGTCTTGGCGATCTCGGTTCTCGGTAGCCCGTCTCCCACACAACATCCGGGAAGGGGAGGGACATAAGGAGAAGGCCGCGAAGTAAAGGGAAGTTATAAATCTCTCCCTAAGTTCCTTATGCTACTTTGTGTCATGTTAATTAGTCTCGTCATTTTATGTGTTTTAATTAATTATTTTGATTGTGAATCATAGCTAATAATTAATTAATTGGACCCCGACTGTAAACACAAGAACCGGCGATCCACTTGTCGTCTCTTCCGCAGTCGTTCGGTTAGAAGAATTACAAGGCACAATCTTTGTGATTGGCCAAGTTGTAATTTGTACCGAACGATACGATGACGAGATGGTTGTTGGGAGACAGGTCTCCATTCGGATTAAATTTTTTAATCCGTAGACATGGAGAGGTCTCTCAAGGATGATCAAGTATTCACTTAGGAAACCCGCCAAGCCATACCCAATAATTGGTATTAGAACCGAAGTTTCCGATTTTGTGTGTTTAGGATTGGTTAATTTTTTTCATTTTTCATACATTATATTTTGCTGGATGATATGTGGATGTGCGTAGGCTAACTTTGTGTTGCAGGCACTGGATTCCAACTTATCATGGCCAAATATTTGATGTGTGTGAATGTTTATGTAATTGTTGTAAATTAATTAATCCTCGGGGTTGACGAGGCTAGGTAGTATTTAATTTTTGAAATTGAATACGACACGTGTTTAATCGAGCTTATTGTTTACATTTGATCTAGATTTTATGTACACTCCTTTATGGAGTATAGGATCAATGATGTAAATAATTAGCGAGTCATCTCGGCTCAGCGATCCCTCAAGGTGGCTTGCGCATAAGGAAGGGCGGAGTAGACGAGGTGATGACACGACTGGAGGCGCATTGGAGACCAAGGCCATGAAAAGTTGGAAAATCTAGGATTTTCTTTTTCATTATGTTGGTTATGTGATTGTTGTGTGCGTGCTAGTTAAAATTCCTCAAAATAAATTACTAAGTGGGAGAGGGACCCTAAGGGTCCCATGGCCTCCATTACAATCCGATAAGTGATGCGAACAAGTCTGCGCGTCGACTCTGAGTGCCTTCCTCCCAATCGGATGAACTCATTTTGCGGATCATGATAAGCACCATTTTATTGATTATTTTAAGTGCTAAAATCCATGATTGACCTATGTTTTTATTGCTTAATTGTGATTTTACCCTAGGTTTTAGGATTTCCTATTATTTTGGACTTAATTGCAAAATTACATAATTTTTGGATTATTTGGCCACTAATTTTCTGATATATTTTTGTAGGCAAGAAAGGATCCTGGACCTAGGGCATATTGGGTCAGATTTGAGTCGGATGTGAACCGGATCGAACTATGAAGCCTACGATTAATCCGGGCCGTCCGATTCAAGAGCGGCTAGATCTGAGCCATCCGGGACGATCTGAAGCAATCCGAGCTAGGGTTAGGGTTGATCAGGCCATATGATCAAGATCTGAAGGTTTCATCCCAATCAGAGCTAGATCAACCGTTGGATCAAGCAAGGAGGGCTCTAGAGCGTCCAATCACAGATAGAGTTGATCTGGACCATCCGTTGCACATCTGGAGGATCCGAGCTACCACAAGGCAGATCCTGACCCCAGATCATCATCATAAAAGTTTGGCTAAATCAGACCAAGATCTACCGTTGGATCTCCTCCGATCAATCTGGACCGTCCGTTGATAACTATTTAATCAAAAATTTGGCCGCAGCCCAGTCGTCGCGTCTCCGCCGCTCGGTAGCTGCTTCTTCGTTTTCTTCTTCATTTCTTAGCCAATTTCTTCAATCCAAGGGGCGCGACCACCTCAATTCTTCATCTAGATTGAGATTTGGATCATTGGAGATAGCTTGGGTGGAGAATTCAGTTCGAATTTCATCCGGACAGTGGTGTTTGAGGGTTTCGGCATCTCTGCTAACTACTCACTTGTATCTCGTCCACAGCCACTTCCGACGATCCGAGCTGCTTGTAGGGGTTCTCAGGTGAGCTCAGATTGCGTCTCAATCCATCATCGCAGTCCATCCATCGAGATAGAAGAGTTTGGACTGGAAAATTCCAGCCGCGTGCAGTTTGAACAGAATTTCATCAATCCAAGCTGCGTTCCATTGATTTGCTGGACCTAGGGGTTCGAAGCCAGCCTTTGCGTGACGAACAAAGAAACCTTGAGCTTAGGGAGAGTTGAGGAGTAGTTTTATGTAGTTAATTTCATGTTTTCGTAGCTGTAATCCTATTTCTGCACTTGTTCTGTTTCTGAATTGGTTTCAGTTTCGATAATTCCGTTAATGAATTTGTTTTTCTGCTTAATTAGGTTTAATTCGGCATATAGTTAGTTTGTGAACTTGTTTAGTGAACATTAGTTTGAGATTTAAGCTTATTTCCTGTCAAACTCCTTGCGTATCAGCTGTGCTGTAAAACTGTTTCTGCGTGCCAATTACTTCTGAATTTTTGCAGTCTCCTTTGCATGTGATTTCTGTCTAGATTAATGCTCTGAATCAAAGGAAACAATTAGCGTGACAATGCAGTGGATCTAAGTTTATTTTGCATCTAGATTTCTCCCTGAAACTCTGCTCAGTTTGCTCTTGTAGCAGGTTTTTGCAACTCGGGTTCATGTCTGCATCTATAGTTTGTTTCTGCAGTTCTGAGTTTGAAACTGCAGAAGTTTGTATCAGTAAATCTTTGCATTAGAATTCTCTTGAAATTGGCTTCAGGTTTGTTTGGTTCTAGTGTTTCAATCTTCATTTGCAGAATTACGTACTGCAGTCCTGCATTTCTGCATCCTTGTTTTTGCACTCGAATTCTTATAACATTCATGGACTGTTTGTGCCAAAAACATGGATTGTTTCTGATGCTTATTATGCTAATTTCGTGGCATCAGTTTTACTTGTGTATCTATGAGTTGATGCTACATTCATGCCTTTGCAGTATGAACCTTTGGATTTGATCCCTGTTTGAATTTCTGCATTAATTTCTGCTTAGTATCAATTTCAGCACTTTAGCTTTTATTGTCGATGTATCAAGTTGCTGCCATTTCTGTGTGTAATTTTCCAGTTAAGTTTAAGCATTGAGTCGGATTAAGATTGAACATACCTAGAAGTGACCTTATGCACTTGAATTCAGTTTCATTTTTGCATGTGGAAATGCTTTAATCATGATCTCTATTGCCGAAATTAGTTCAGTCCTGAATTCTTACTTCAGCTTTGGTTGTTTCTGATTTTATTGTGCTATTCATGCGTATCAGTGGCAAATCTGCCCTTGCATCAAGCAACCAATTAAAAGTGTACTTACCTAGGACTTTGGCACATGAGTTTGTCCCTTTTGAGTATCAAGTTGTCTCATTGTGATGTTTTGTATCAAGTGCATGCTTTGGTTTTGAAAGGTGATTCCTGAAGATCAATACAAGTGGAGGTGTACTCTTACAATTTGAATTCATATTTGTTTTCTAAATTCGGTCAAGTTTCATTGGTTTGGTTAAGTTATTTAGTGGTTAAGCTCATCAATTGCTACTACTTGGTTTAAGGTTCATGAGTTGAATTTCTTTAATTTTCTTTACACTTTCATCTCTGAATTGCAACCCAAAACCCAATTATATTTGAAACCCATCAATAACAAACGACACATAAATACAAGCGCGAATCGAACAACGTCAACTAGCCCCGAGAAAAATACGACCTGTGGCCCCTATATTACATTTTCATACTTTTGATTGTAAAAGGGTTTCCAGCTTTCATTCATTTATTCATATTTAAATTTGATGAGCCCATACATTTCGTGACAAATTAATTAGTATAATTTGGGCCCGTCAAATTTTTGGCGCCGTTGCCGGGGAAGCAACTAGTTGATTTGTTTGATTTTTGTTTGTATGCTTTTAGACATATCATTGGGTTCCATTTTATTGTGCTTATTCTTTCATATACGGTTGCTGCCATTTTTCTTGTTTGTTTTGTGACAGGGCTGCAAATTCAAAATGGGTCAAAAGAGATAGAAGAGGCATTGGAGGAGTTAAAAAATGTGTTAAAGGGGTTGGACTACCAACTAGAACGTAAAGCTCAGTCATCTACTTCCCAGAAGCTACTTCAGCCTACATTTCAGCACCTCAACAACAACTTCAGCCACTCCAAGAATTCCAGCAACCATATTTTGATTTTCAGCAGCCCCATTTGAATTTTCAGCACCCGAATGATCAATTTCAGCAGCCCTATCCTAATTTTCAGCAACCAAACTTTCAGTTTCAGCCACCATTTCAACAATTCGAGCCACCACAACAAGATTTCCAACAATTTCAGCCAAATTCCAGCAATTTCCAAATTTACAGAATTTTCAGAACGGGCAGCCAATTTTCCAAATTTCAGGCCCAGTTTTCAACAATTTCAGCCGGATTTTCAGCCTATTCAGCCATTATTCAGAATTTCAGATTGGCCAGCCATCATTTCAGCAATTTCAGCCCATTTCCAGCCAAACCAGCATGGGCAGCCACCATTTCAGAATTTCCAACAACCAAAATCAGAATTTTCAGCCCACTCAATTTGAGTATTCACCACCACAAATTCACCTCAGATACAAGAATTTCAGAGCTACCAGTTTTCAGCCATCTCCACAACTTGTGAACAATATTCAGCAATTAATCAGTCATTTCATCCATTTAGCAGCCCCAACAGTTCCATTTCAGCATGCACAGCCTCCTCCTGACTTCGCAGCCCTATTTCCATTTCAAAACCAACAGGGGCCACACTAACCAAGGAGGTTTGAGATCCTGATTGGGATGAGGCTCTAACACAAAGATGATGGAGATTGTCAACAAATCAACAACAACAAAACAACAACAACAATGGTTCAAAACATCAAGATAAAGAATCAGATAAAGCAAGAGCGACAATTAGCTTCTCAAGCTATTCTAATCTGAGAGCCCCGAGTTGGTTTTATATCAGTTCAAGGTGACCCTAGGCATGGAAAGTCCTTCTTCAATTATCTGCAAATTTAGTAGAAGAAGAAGAAGAAGAATCATTAAAGTCTGGGCACCTACAGTATCATCCCTCCGGAGATTCCTACTCAAAATTCATTGCAAATTTGTCAGCTCCAGAAGAAATGAAGCTCCACAGGACCATTCTAGACTTTTATTTCTGATGATAGTATTATTGATGGTCCTAATTTTTCTGACACTGTTGTTGCAGATATTACAGAGAAACTGCAGAGGAGATGATTCCATAGGTGTAGGGGATGCACTAAGCCCCAGGGACCACCACAGATTAGAGAATGAACCAGAAAGTGTAGGGACTTGCTGGTGGAAGCAAGCACCCAAGGATCACCAGTTGATTGTCCACCAGAGCCTGAGGCTGAGAGGAGCTTGAACTTGACCAGGAGGAGACCACAGATCATCTATATTAACCCTTCAGGTATTATCCAGCACGCTCAGGTAAGTATTTCTCCCCTTCTTCAGAAAAATTCAGTGAGGTACCTAGGGATGACGTATTGACTCTGATGATTTATTGATATACCTTGTGTAGAGATTGTTTGTGAAAATCCAATAGAGGTACCAAACATTGATTTATTGATCATCATGCATTACTTGATACATCTCTTGCTAGGATAGTTGAAATAATTTTAGAGGCACCCATAATTGATGTGTTTTTATGATGAATCTTTAGATACATCTTTTGTGGATATGGATAGTGAAAATTTTTAGAAGTGCCTGAAATTGATGTTATTTATTTTGATGAATCTCTTGTTATTTCATATGCTGAAATGAATGTGAAAAACTTTTGGAATACCTGATATTGATTTGATTGGCTTGACACATTGCATGATACACCCTGGATGAAAATAATTGTGAAATTTCTATTGATGAGCCAGAAATTGATTTCTTTATTTGTGATGAGTATCTGGATGCAAATTTTGTAGAAAATGATTTTGAAAATTTCATTGAGCACCACAATTGATTTAATTGGACATGATGCAGATTTGGATTTATTTGATGCAGAGACTGAACTTATATCATTTCTTTCTGACCCTGTACACTTGAGAGAGGTATTACATTGTTTTGCAGGGTCCAGAAGACTCAGGAGTGGGTGCTCCAACTGAATAGACTTCAGCCTCCTGGAAGGACTTCTGAAGGGCATCAAGAAGGAGGAGATGATCTGACTTTAATTAAAAGCACTCCATCCCTTGAATGGCTCTTAAACCTGAATCGACTTAGGCCACCAGAACAAATTTTTGTAAAGTTCAAGTGTGGGGGAGTCCTGATTCTCCCAGCTACCCATGTTCCTCCACTACCAAGGTGGAGGCTACTTTGGATCGACTCCGTCCACCAGAATAAAGGGGAGTTGATTTTTTCTTGTATTTTCTTTTATTTCATTTTTCATTTTCATGTTTCCTAGAATTAGAATTTTCCTTTGATCTAGTCATTGTAATTACCATGTCTTTGCTTTTAGCACTTTTTGCATGAGTAGAAATAAAAGTATCCCTTTAGGTATTCTCCATGGCATTTAGAGTCTTCTGAAAACAAATTAAATTTGATTGTTAAAACTTAGGGTTTGAGCATGGATGAAATCTTGGATGCTTGAGTACTACTTGCTTTAGATTCTTAATTGAGGACTTGGGATGAATTATTTTACCTAGTGAGAATTAGCCTTATATTTGTGACACACTATGTTATTGAACTCTAGAACTTGCTTAGGTTCTTTCAAAACCATATTTCAATGATTGGATCACATCTATAGAGGCTTATCCATTTGTTTTCCTTTCCATATCAATTTTGCCAAAAATCATGTTCATTCCATTTTTCTTTACTTATTACTTACTCTTACCCTTACTTTTCATTGGACTTGTTGTTTGGAATGTTTCTTGATGTCATTTTGCCCGAGACGGACAAAGATTTAAGTGTGGGGGAGTGACTAAAGTTTTGGATGCATTTCAACTCGAAAAAAAAAAAAATTTGCGCCATCATTTGAAGATCCAAGGAAAGAAGTAGTTAAGGAAGACAACAATTGAAGCATCTAGATTCTTGCTCATCATTTGAAGATCCAAGGAAAACAAATGGAGTGCAATATAAAAACCTGCAATGAGGAGAAAAATGGCACCAAATGAAGAAAATTTGCGCCAAAAGAAGAAGAAAAAAAATCTGTGAAGCTACTTTTGGGCAGAAATGTTGGGATTGAAGATGTTCTTTGCGATAGGAATCAGCCACTCTTTATTGGAGGCCTGAAATGCAGCTGTACCATCTAAAGACAAGCTGAATTGAAGATGAACCCAAGCTGGAAAAATCTGGAACTTAGGCAGAAATCTGTGCCAAGTTCAATGTGCAGAAATTGTTTACCATAACAAGTGGTTTCCTTATAAGCAGTTCGGTATAAATTGCTTTTACTGAATCTGATGTTTTCTAATTTAGCATTACATTACTGAATCAAGCAGAGGATGCAGCAATTTTTCCTCCCTGAACTCAATATGTTTGCAGCAGATCTGAAATCTGAAGGCAGCATGTGAGAATCTGCTAAGTGTGGAGGCCGGAATCCAACTGACTGAAATCATCAAGAACTGCATTGGATTGCAAGGGAACCACTTGATAGCTATCAGAGGTTGTGGAGAGCAATAAAACTGAGAATATAAGCTGAGAAAGCAGAAGAAGAGAGGAGAAATCAGATGGAATGCAGACTTGGAACAGTTTGTATCAATCCAAACTGAATTTGGTTTTCTTAAATCAGCAAATGCATTGCTGGGTTTCAACAGAACTGGCCGAATGTTGCTAGCTGAATCCAACTTCTTGGGGAGCAAATTTCAGTGAAGAAAAGAAAAAAAAAAAGAAAGAAAAACAGTTTGAGAAAATAAGAAAAGAAAAGAAGAAGCAAGTTGGCACACCATTGAAGTCTTGGTACTTTACATCAGTGAAGTGCCCTCATCTGAATCAAATCTTTTTTCCAATACAAATCTGACCTTGCTAGAGAGAAAGAAAGAAGAAAGAAATCTGAGAAAAGAGAAGAAAGAAACAAATTTGGCACACAATAGAAGAAAATGGCACATTGAAACCAAGAAAGCGTTTTTCATCCAAACCAAAGGAATTACTCAAGATTTACTTCACCCATACTTTTGATATCATTAGAGGATTGTCAAGATGGGGCAAAGCACATTGGAAACATTTTTAGCACTCAAGTCTTCTACCTTTCACATTTTTCCATTTTCTTAGTCTTTTACTCCATTTCTTATCATTTTCCTTGTTTTTACTTGTTTTTATAGTTGTTGATCCTAATCATGATTAATGGTGGAGAGTAGATAATAAGCAAGCCTATGGTAGTGCAAGAATCATGAGTGTAAGAGTGAGCTCCACTTCCATCATCAACTTAGAACTTAAGGAGAGAGCCACCAAAATTTTCCTTGAAAGGCTATGAGTTAAATTCATCCCAATGACTCATGATTGATGAAAAGGCTAAGTTGTTGATTTAAGGACAAGATACTAATCCATAGAGCTTAGATTTATGAGAATTGACAATCTTAGGTAATATCTTTTCATTTGCTTCTAATTATGCTTAAGAGAGCCTAAGGGATACTTATTTAGTTGTTTCGCGAGACGCTCAAGGCTAAGTGTGGGGGAGTTGATAAGCACCATTTTATTGATTATTTTAAGTGCTAAAATCCATGTTTGATCCATGTTTTTATTGCTTAATTATGATTTTACCCTAGGTTTTGGAACTTTATCTTATTTTGGACTTAATTGCAAAATTACACATTTTTGGATAATTTGGCCACTAATTTTCTGATATATTTTTGTAGGCATGAAAGGATCCTGGACCTAGGGCATATTGGGTCAAACTTGAGTCGGATGTGAACCGGATCGAATTATCAAGCCTACGATTAATCCGGGCCGTCCGATTCAAGAGCGGCTAGATCTGAGCCATCCGGGACGATCTGAAGCAATCCGAGCTAGGGTTAGGGTTGATCAAGCTCTATGATCAAGATCTGAAGGTTTCATCCCAATCAGAGCTAGATCAACCGTTGGATCAAGCTTGGAGGGCTCTAGAGCGTCCATTCACAGATAGAGTTGATCTGGACCATCCGTTGCACATTTCGAGGATCCGAGCTACGACAAGGCAGATCCTGACCCCAGATCATCATCATAAAAGTTTGGCTCAAATCAGATCAAGATCTACCGTTGGATTTCATCAAAGCAATCTGAGCCGTCCATTTGTTTCTATTTAATCAGAAATCGCAGCAGCTCCTCCCCGTCGCGTTTCCTCGCCGCAGCTTCGTCTGCTTCAGTTCTTCTTCATTTCTTATCAAGTTTTCTTCAATCCAAAGGGGCGCGACCCCTCAATCTTCATCTAGATCAAGAATTGGATCATTGGGGATAGCTAGGGTGGCGAATTCAGCTCAGATTACATCCGGACAGTGGTGTTTGAGGGTTTCGGCATCTCTGCTAACCAACCACTCGTTTCTCGTCCACAAGCCATTTCCGACCATCTGAGCCGGCTGTAGGGGTTCTCAGGTAAGCTCAGATGAGTCCCAATTCACCATCGCAGTCCATCCATCGAGATACAAGAGATTGGACTGGAAAATTCCAGCCGAGTGAAGTTTGAGCAAATTCCATCAATCCAAGCTGCGCTCCACTGATTTGCTGTGCTTAGGGGTTCGAGGCCGGCTCTTGATTGACGACCAAGAAAGTCTTGAGCTTAGGGAAGATTGAGGAGTAGTTTAATTGATTTAATTCCTGTTTTTGTAGCTGTAATTCCATTACTGTCGTGTTCTGTTTCTGTCTTCATTTCAGATTTGGTTAATTTCGTTACTGCATTGTTTCATGCGTAATCTAGCTTTAATCCTTTAAGTTGAGTAGTTAGGAACTTATCTAGTGGATAGTTGTGTTTAATTTCAGTTAATTTTAGTTCAATTCTTTGCGTGCCAATCTATTTATGCGTATCAGCTTTTTGCTCTAGTTCTGAAAATTTCAGTTTCGAATTCTTAAGCTTATTCCAACTCAATTTTTGTCTTGTTTAATCCCTGCTGGATTTCAAGTTGTAGTTACTGAATTTTCCATAAATTTTTACAGTTAGCAGATGTTTGTTTCACTTCTGAAATTTCCTGCACATGTTGCATTCTAATTCGGTTTTCTGCATTTCGGTTGCCAAGTCTGCCATCCAATTTCATTCCCTGCAATCCATCAGATATCTTTCGAGTATTAGTTCTGAAATTGTGTATCAAGAGAGCCTTGTTTGTTGGTTTTCCCTCTGCATCCCATTTCTGAAGTCTGAAATTCCATCAATAGCTGCAATTGTTTTCACAGCTTACTAATCAGTTAGGATTGAGCTTTAATCACATTTCTGCATTGTTTTAGTTTGGATTGGCTGAAGTTTTTATCAGTAAGATCTGAGGGGACTATATTGCATTCGAATTTAGTGGTCTTGTTTGGTTTTTGTATCCAATTCAGTTGCTGAATTTTACATGTATCGCCTGCTGAAAATTCCTGCAATTCTGCTCTCATCATTTGCATGCAGTTAGCTGCTGAATGGTCAGGTTCTTTGCTGCGAATTTGTGTATTAGCCTCTGAAGTGCATATAAAACGAAACCCCCAGCAAATTAGTTGATGTCAGCTGTGTTCCAATTGTTTTGTTCTAAAATTTTGCAAATTTCAGTTTCTGAAACTATGTATCCAGCAAATTTGATAGAGTTTGATGAATGTTTTCTTAACCATTAGATTTGTGAACTTGATAGCTTGTTCTGCGTTCGATTTGTTCAGCAGGTCTATATTTATTCCTGCAGTTAATATCACTGAACCGATCAGTAAGAAATTCTGCATCAGATTTTATTAGTGGCACATAAGTTTGCATGATTTAGTATCAAGTTTGGTTGCATGCATTTTGTATCAAATGAATGTTTCGGTTTAAATGTTGTAAATCTTGAAGCTCCATCTAATTTGCAGTGGTATTTTACAATTGAAATCAGATTCGTTTGCTTCCAAAATTGCTTTAGTGCCTTGATTTAGTTTTCCATTGATTGAGTTAACCATTGTTACTACTTGTTGAGTTTCCTAGTAAGCTATCCTTTTGGTTGATCCTTTGCATCATGTTTTCCGTCTCGAATTGAACCCAAAACTCAATTATTTATTTGAAACCCGAATTTCACGAACGACACCTAAATACAAGTTCGAATCAAACAACGTCAACTAGCCCCGAGAAAAATACGACCTGTGGCCCCTATATTACATTTTCTTATTCTTGATTGTAAAAGGGTTTCCAGCTTTTATCCAGCATTTCATTTCATTCATTGATATCTAAATCTGATGAGCCCATACATTTCGTGACAGATTAATTTAGTATAATTTGGGCTCGTCAAGGCCCCCGCCATGACGCCATTAGCTCGGGTAAGGGGGTCCTAATAGTCAAACTCTCGAAGGCCCTGGTACAAATGATTGCTCAGTGGAGCATATAAATGGACCACCTGGGTCGACCCTAGCGGCTCGGGGACAGGAGTCTCGTAGGCAGTACGGGGGTTCGCCCGATATGGTAGGATCAGATGCAAAGGACGAGGGCCTGTAGATTCCTCGGGGAGAGAAGGGGGAGGCTCATCGATCCGCACACCCGAAGATCCAACCTGGATCAAAGGGGGCGCCTGCAGAGTAACTCCCTGAACGGAAGAGACTAGGGCACTAGGCGCCGGCGCAGGCAGAACAGAGGTCACCGGCGAAGGGGACGCAAGGCGGATCCTCTTCAAAGAGATGGAGGTGGTGCCAAACGGAGGCGAACGGTCGCCCGATCGATCGCGGCGGTGCCTGGTCTCCAATGGACCGGTGCCCGCGTCTAAGACTTAAAGCTCAGAGTCCGGCACATCCTCCTCAGGCGTTTTCCCCTTACTCGAAGGAGGCACGTCGGTGGAAGGAGGCACGTCGGTGGAAGCTACTGCTGGAAAAGTGGACACTGGGGTAGCTGATAATGGGCCATAGGGATCAGCAAGCACGGCAGCCGCGGCAGCTACAAACGCGGCGTCGTCCAAGACGAACCCTGCCTTCAGGGATTATGCCAACATTTTGACCCGAAGAAGATAAGGGGTCACCAGAGAAGTGGGCTAAGAAACGAAGGACGCTGGAAGCTGGAGAGTGCCGGGAGAAAGAAAACTACGAGGAAGACCGCCGTTGGCACCTATATAGGGAAACAGTGGCCAATCCTAGCCGTTGGGGAAGGACCGCAAGAAAAAGTGAGATCGCGTCAGAACACTCCGATGGGATCCATGAGGAGACGTAGGGACTCGACAAGACGCGGACACTCCCGGCGGCAGATGTTTCATCGCCTGAGGCAATCGTAACAGGTGGCTGACGCTTCGGCGCCTGAGAAACCACTAGGCAGAGGACACGTGTCCCGACCAAATAATACAGTCCTCATGAGGAAAGGTACGGAGGGGACAGGTTGGACAGTAGACCTACCAACCAGGTGGCTGAGTCAAAAAAGGCTGCCCCAGTCCAGAACCCCGGTGCACAAGGTAGCCTTCCACATATCACTCACTGCTCGGCTCCCCCCCCCGGGTGAGCAAGGGGCGACCCACGTTCCAGGGACACGGACTGGCCAAGTGGCCCAACAGTCGCCATGGCAAGTTATAAGTGGGCATGCTCCCACGGACTCCTCGGATCGACCCTCGGGCGGATGTGTGGCGACCCACACTCCCCGAGCCTCGCCCGACTGAGCATCCCAGACTCTCGCTCTCGCGAGTTATAAGTGTGCATGCTCCCACGAACTCCTCGGATCGGCCCTCGGGCGGACGCGCGGCGACCCACGCTCCCCGAGCCTCGCCCGACCAAGCATCCCAGACTCCCACTCCCGCTTGTACCAAAGTGGTCGGCACTAGGGGCTGTCGTACAACAACAGGCACGTGCGAAGCCAAATGGGCCGATAACCCTCACGCTTGACTCGTTCCCATTACAATCACCCAAGTCAATAAGGCTTGGAAGGTATACGGAAAGAAATATCATAAAAAGGGTTCTGAGGCAAGTCTCTACAAAACAACAGACAAGAAAGAGAGAAAAAACAAAATTCTGACGCTCATTTGAAGGGTCGGTAGGTCTCCTCTGGCAAACGTTCAGACATGTCCGTCATTGTGACCACAGAATCAGGCAGGTTGGGGGCTATGTGTCCACCCTGCCTAAGCTACCTCAGGATTCTAGAGTGCTGGCATTGCAATACGGCTCGGAGACGCTCGGATACCTGGTCGGAGAAGGCCGACAAGTTGATATACTGCACTCGTTGAGCATCCCACCGAGCCTCTTCCCCCGACTTGTATGCCCGTAGCTCCTCCAGCTCCGCTTGAGCTGCATTTTAGGACGCTTGGCGTTCGCACAACTCCCCCAACTCTACCTGAGCTGCATCCCAGGACGCTTGGCATTCGTGCAACTTCTCCAGCTCCTCGGCCTGGGCACGCAGTTGGCTTGTCAGCGAACCAACTTCCTGCTCTTTGGCCGCCAGTTGTGCGCGTAAAGGCTCGACAGCCTGGTTCGCCTCCTGGAGTTCGGCTTGAGTCTTCTGAAGGTCCGCTTGTAGCCGATCCTTGGCTTGCCAGGCTCGAATTTGCGTATGTTCGGCTTGCGCAACCCGGCGTTGACCTGAGCTGCCGCCGCGTCGGCAGTAACAATCTGTGCCTTAGCAGTCTCCAGTTCGTCCTTGGCCTGGTCCAGCAGGTCCTGGAGGCCGATCACTTCCGCCCTCAGGCTGTTTAGGGAAGCATCACCGGAAGCCAGCTGAGTATGCCGAAGTCGTGCCTTCAGATGCTCCACTTGTCGCTCGGCTCAAAATCGAGCCTTAGTATGACACAGCAAGGACATGCACATGCTGTAGCTTGTGGACCAAAACTGCCATGTGCCGGGACAGGTTAGTGGCTCGACTACGGACGCTCGGAGAAGGTGTGGAATGAGAACAGAGACAACATCGCTATACCTGGGTGGTCGTGGCCATGAATTGGTCGACCCGGACGCTCGGAGAGTAGAAGTCGCTCTCTCAAAGACCATAGCGAAAGTGATCTGCTAGCAAGCCGTGCAGCTGAACGTCCTGCGTCCGCATAGGGGCCGCGCCGCTTGACACCTTCATGCTCATAGTCCGGTCGGACAGCGAAGGCAGCAGAAGATACATCAGGCGTTCGTCGTCAGGCTCCCCCGACCGGGTAGGGGAGAGCCCATCCGCCTGGGGGAAGTAGGCTCCTCCAGAAATGCCTGAGGGGAAGAAGACGACAACACAGATAAATCAGCCGCGGGCTCCTTGCCCTCGCGCCGGCCGTTGGGTCGGCTGGAAGAGGTTGTTGCCAGAATAGTTAAGGGTTCCTCTCGACGTGCTCGCTTCCGTTGGAGAACAAGAGGCTGGTTGTCCGAACTGGACCAGGAAACTTCCTCATCATCCTGCATGGGTGCAGGAGGAACAAGGGCTGGCACCGTTTCAGTAACGGGGGGTTAGCCTCCCGCTCGGCTAGCCTCTCGATTACGCGGGCCTCTAGCTCCGTGTCGTCCAGGTCGTAGCCCTCCTCCAACATCGCCGAATGCATCAAGTTGACTACAAGAGGAGCAATGTTCAGTAAGCCTTAAAAGGATGAGGAAGGGAGTGAGGGGCTTACCGAAGGAGGAAGGCCGACGAATTGGGGTCGGGCTGAGCACGAACACGGACAGAATGTCCTCGCACAGCAGCTGCCCCCCGTGGAAGCGCCGACCTCCGATCTTGGAGAAGGCAAATTGATACCAAGGAAAGATCGGAAGTCCTTCTGCAGAGGTGGGGGAGAAGGAAATTCCGCCCGAAAGCCGACCGGCCAAGTCGGGCTGGGGATAGGGCGGATGTAGAAGTATCTTTCCCTCCAACCCTTGTTGGAGGACGAGAGCTTCGACAGAAAAGAAGTGCCCGAGCGGGCCTGGAAAAAGAAATCACCCGGTTCTTGCCTTTTCGGGCAAAAGAAGTAATAGAAGGTTTCAGGGAGAAGGGGAATGTGATACAAAGAGAAGACGATGATTGGCCCACAAAGGAGCCGAGGTTAATACGGAAATAGCGGCAAACGGCGACAATGTAGGGATGAACTGGGAAACGAAGCCCGGCTTGTAGATGATCTCGGGAAAGGGTAATATAATGCGGCGGAGGTCTTGTAGGCTGGTTGGAAGATGAGGGTAATACGAGAGAATGGTCGGAGGGGATGTGGTAGTCCGATCGAATCACCTCGAGGTTGTGGTGATCAAGCACCGACACCATAATAGTATACCAGGGGGACGGGGAGGAGATGAAGGCGCCATTGAAAGAAAGTGGAAGAAGCCAAACTAACCCCTGGAAAATACGTCGGAGATGGTGCGCGAAGTACAGTGCTTGGCTGGAACCCTAGTCGAAGACTGAAGCGCGGCGCTTTGACGTCGGAAGTAAAAAAGGCAAAGGTAAAAGGCGCCCGGTAAAGTTCCTATTTATAGGCGCCTAGAGGCAAAGACAACCGTCCGATAGCGAGCCGAAGGATAGGCTTCAAAGGACGCCAGTCGTCCGATCGGGCCAGGAAAGCCCTGGAGGACGAAGTGCCCCACATGTGAGTTCATCATTCGACGGAGCAGGCGGCTGACGCCTCGTCGCTCGGGAATAGACACATGGCATAGCGGTTAAATGTGTAATAAATGCACGTGATTCAAATCTGCCCTGACATCCCGGGTAGTAGAAGTCGAAGGGACAGGTGATGTGACATACCCCGCCGAACAGAAGGCCTACTCACAGACGACCCCCAGGGCCGGCAAGGACGGGTCGGGCCACTAAGGTGCGCCAGGCTCGTTTCAAGAAGGCACAGTCCAGTCAGTCGGACTCGGCGCCTCCTTCGACTAGACTCGAGGGGGGCGCTTATGATCCCGGCCTTGCTTACGAATGGTTCGGCCCGCATAGCCAGCCAGCCTGGCGCCACGGAGGCCCCGCAGAAGGGCCGACGACGACCTCATCAGGGGACTCCTGAAGCCGGGAGCTCCTCCAGGCGCTTGTCGACCAACCCCAGGCAGGGTTGGTCGAGCCGATCCCGAGCATCTCCTAGCTCAGTCACCTAAACTCGCACCCCGATCCGAGTTGGGGCCAGGCCATTCAGTCAGACGCGTGGCGACCCACACCCCCCTAGCACTATACGAATCAGATATCCAGCAGAGTCAGCCAGACATAACCCAACAAACCCCCGACTCAGGGCGTATCCTGCGCCTCAGCTCTCCCAGGCGAACGCGTGGCAGCCCACACTCCCCGGCCATTACCCGACCCGGTCCTTGACACTGGGACCCGCCGTCGGCGCTCGAGGTACGGACTATCTTGTCCTACGCCCCTATGTCATTATATCCAGAGTACGACCTTGATGTCGGGGTACAACACACCTTACCTATTCCTGACACATCTCGCGGTCAGTTCGCCCAATTAGTACCATCGTACTACTCAAGCACTCCGCGCCCTGCCGCGGCGCTCCCAAGTGCTATCATACGACTGACAGGTATCACACCCTTGTCTCGTCGACACGGACAAGGGCTGTCAGCTCCCCGGCTATATAAGCCCTCCACTCCTCATTCTGCAGGTATGCGCGCAAGCTATCCCTACTACTGCGTTTCAATTCAGCCCCACTATATTTCCTGCGGATACTGACTTGACCGTCGGAGTGCCTTACCGGGGAAACTCCCCGACGGGTTCGCTAACTGTCATTGTTTTGCAGGTAGGAGCCAGGTCAGAGCCAGGGCAACGCCGCCCCACCCGCTCGTGTCGCCCGGGAGACCATCCACCTTTGGGACTGCCACCTCGCTTCTCAACAGGATTAGCTACCATGCCTGTAATGAAAATGCAATTTGTAGCTTTTCTCTTTGATCTTTTCAACACCAAACAAAAAGGTGAGAGGTTGTATTAGACCCTCACAGCCAACATTAAACTATGCAATACCTCCCCTCCAAATAATTAGAGAACATTTCTTGTGTTTAACTTTGTTGATAATTAAGATCTTTTGAGAAATTCACCGTGCTAGTATCAGGATGGATAACATAAGCTCCCGAGCATGGTGTAGCAGTAAGGTGAATGGTGAATTTGCAAGGCATCATGGTTCGATTTTCAGTTGGGGCATGCACATTCATTATTTATGGCAGAAGCTTTGCAATATAGTGCAGTGCCTTGTATGTAGGATTGTAAAAGCGCTAGAGGGGTGGAGACGTGAATAGTGTGCCGCTTTTTCACTTATTTTTGAAAACTTTTTTCGGCAATTTACCAAAGGGTGTATCCAAGAATTGATATTTACCAAAAGTCGTACCATGGTTTCATTTTTACCAAAGGGTGCACTCATTTTATGAACTTCCTCTTATACCACACCTGCCAAGTACTGATTTTGTCTTTCTCTTTCTCTTTCTCTTTCTCAGTAACTAATTTCGAGACAACTGAATATGCTTTTTCAGATTTTTATTTTAAAATAATATATCATGTAATCGGCTATAAAAAGTAAGGTAAAGAAAATAAAAATATTTTAGTTAAAAAAATATCACTTCTGACGTGATTTCAAAATATAAAGAAATAATTTTTTATATTTGATTAATATAAATTAATATATTAAATAATATTTAATAAATATATTAATATATAAAAAGGCCTGAAATTAGAAAGGCCTGAAATCTTTTGATTTCAGCCCAGCGTGGGCCTGAAGCAAAAGATTTTAGGCCCAGCGTGGGCGTGAAATAAAAATATTTCAGGCCCAACATGGGCCTGAAACAAAAGATTTTAGCCCAATGTGGGCCTGAAACAAAAGATTTCAGGCCCAACATGGCCTAAAATAAAAATATTTCAGGCCCAGTATGGGCCTGAAATTTTTGATTTCAGGTTCTACTATAAAAAATCACTTTATCGTTTTTCAAGCTCAGATTAGTTCTTGATTCAGAAAAACAAACTTAAAAGAAAAAGTAATGCATGGAAGTTACTTTTTCTTCATGTATATATATATATCTGTAAGTTCTTTTTTAATATAATGCTAGTTTTATTAATTAAAATATTTCACATAAGGTAATCTTTCTCAGCAATTTTTATTATGATTTCAGAAATATAAAGAGATGTTTCTTTACGTTTCAGGCCTACGTAAAAAAAACTATCATAACACATGATTTCAGGCCGACGCAGGGCCTGAAATCATTTGAATTCAGGCCCTGAGCGTTGGCCCTGAAATTATAACTTCAGGCCCGACGTGGAGTTAAAGTTGTTCTATTTTAAAAATATATTAATATATTAAAAAACCTATCAAAACACGTAATTTCATATTCAAATATAGGTTTAAAGTCACGCTAAGAGGGTCTGAACACAGATGTGTTCAGGACGAAGGAGGGCCTGAACACATCTGTGTTCAGGCCTAAGGAGGTGGTAATTTTTAAAAATTTTTATTTTAAAAAAATGATAATTTATTAAATTAAATAAATAAATCAATAGTTCTAGGAGATGGTATTTTTGGTGTCCAAACTTCTAATGATTATAAATTATGTTACAATAGGAGTTTTTTAGGTCTATCAGTGGGTTTTCACCAAAATTCACTGATGAACCTAGGATATTTGGATTTCTGAAAATCGAATATCAATAGTTAGAGTTGAGCTAGAAGATGATATTTTTGGTGTCCAAACTTCTAATGATTATAAATTATGTTGCAATAGGAGTTTTTTAGGTCTTTTTAGGTCTATCAGTGATTTTTCATCAAAACCCACTAATGGACCTAGGATATTTGGATTTCTCAAAACCCAATATCAATAGTTAGAGTTGAGCTAGGAGATGGTATTTTGGTGTCCAAACTTCTAATGATTATAAATTATGTTGCAATAGGAGTTTTTTAGGTCTATCAGTGGACTTCTCACCAAAACCCACTGATGGACCTAGGATATTTGGATTTCTCAAAACCTAATATCAATAGTTAGAGTTGAGCTAGGAGATGATATTTTTGTGTCCAAACTTCTAACAATTATAAATTATATTGCAATAGGAGTTTTCTAGGATAAATCAGTGGAGTTCGGTGAAAACCCACTGATGGATCTAGGATACTTGGATTTCTTCATACTTGATATCTCTATTTAGAATTTACTTAGGAGATGTTATTTCTGATGTGCAAACTTAGTATCAATAATTTTCAGTTATGTTCTCTAACCGTATCAGTTGGCACACAAAGATGTATAAATATGACTGCATCTTGGGCACAGTTAAAAGAAACATATCTTTCAACATGATTTCAAAAATATAAAGAGATAATTTTTTATATTTGATTAATATAAATTAATATAATAAATAATATTTAATAAATATATTAATATATAAAAACCCTATCAAAACACGTGATTTCATATTCAAACGCAGGGCCTAAAGTCACCCACGTAGGGCCTGAAATCATCTGATTTCAGGCCCTGCTCCACTGCTCCATTGATCAGTGGACAGGGTTTAGGATTTCGTCTTGCAACCCTTTCTTTAGTGATCATAACTGATCAGTGGACAAATTGATTGAAGTCTTGAATGCAAAACCCTTTCTTTTTCTTTAAAAAAAACTTACCGCGGGGGCGATTATGTCGGTGATAATACCAGTCTTAAGTGTAACCATAAGATAGGATGGCATGAAGGTCAAGCTCGTCGCTGACAGTGGATTCAGACCCTTCTTCAGCTGCCCAATCTGCAAATAGATATCAACAACTCAGAAGGACTAAAGAGGTACTAATTCTCGCCACTTGAACTCCATGGTTTTCTGCATGAGTGAGGTAGACGAGAAGGCTTCCAAGAATCACGGAAGTCAAGGGGGCAGTTGCTGAAACCCAGAAGAACCTCGACTTCCTTTTACTTTGTTTTTATCAGTGGAGTAGGGCCTGAAATCAGATGATTTCAGGCCTTGTGTGGGTGACTTCAGGTCCTGCGTTTGAATCTGAATCATGTGTTTTGATAGGGTTTTTATATATTAATAATATTTATTAAATATTATTTATTATATTAATTTATATTAATCAAATATAAAAAATTATCTCTTCATATTTTTAAAATCATGTTGAAAGAGATGTTTCTTTCAACTGTGCCCAAGATGCAGTCATATTTATACATCATTGTGTGCCAACTGATACGGTTAGAGAACATAACTGAAAATTATTGGTACTAAGTTTGCACATCAGAAATAACATCTCCTAAGTAAATTCTGAGTAGAGATATCAAGTATGGAGAAATCCAAGTATCCTAGGTCCATCAGTGGGTTTTCACCGAAACCCACTGATTTATCCTAGAAAACTCCTATTGCAATATAATTTATAATTGTTAGAAGATTGGACACCAAAAATACCATCTCCTAGCTCAACTCTAACTATTGATATTGAGTTTTGAGAAATCCAAATATCCTAGGTCCATCAGTGGGTTTTGGTGAAAACCCACTGATAGACCTAAAAACTCCTATTGCAACATAATTTATAATCATTAGAAGTTTGGACACCAAAAATACCATCTCCTAGCTCAACTCTAACTATTGATATTGGGTTTTGAGAAATCTAAATATCCTAGGTCCATCAGTGGGTTTTGATGAAAAACCACTGATAGACCTAAAAAACTCCTATTGCAACATAATTTATAATCATTAGAAGTTTGGACACCAAAAATATCATCTCCTAGCTCAACTCTAACTATTGATATTCGGTTTTGAGAAATCCAAATATCCTAGGTCCATCAGTGAATTTTGGTGAAAACCCACTGATAGACCTAAAAAACTCCTATTGCAACATAATTTATAATCATTAGAAGTTTGGACACCAAAAATACCATCTCCTAGAACTATTGATTTATTTATTTAATTTAATAAATTATGATTAAATATTATAAAAAATATTTTTAAAATAATAAAATTTAAAAAATACCACCTCCTTGGGCTTGAACACAATTCGTGTTCAGGCCGAAGGTGGGCTTGAACACAATTCGTGTTCAGGCCCAAGGTGGGCCTGAACACAGATGTGTTCAGGCCCTCCTTCGGCCTGAACACATCTGTGTTCAGACCCTCTTAGCGTGACTTTAAACCCTGCATTTGAATCTGAAATTATGTGTTTTGATAAGTTTTTTATATATTAATATATTTTTAAAATAGAAAAAACATTAAGTTCACGTCGGGCCTGAAGTTATCTAATTTCAGGGCCAACGCTCAGGGCCTGAATTCAAATGATTTCAGGCCCTGCGTCGGCCTGAAATTATGTGTTATGATAGGTTTTTTTACGTAGGCCTGAAACGTAAAGAAACATCTCTTTATATTTCTGAAATCACAATAAAAATTGCTGAGAAAGATTACCTTACGTGAAACATTTTAATTAATATAAAACTAACATTATATTAAAAACGAACTTACAGATATATATATATATATACGAAGAAAAAGTAACTTCAATGCATTACTTTTCTCTTTTAAGTTCGTTTTTCTGAATCGAGAACTAATCTAAGTCTGAATCTGAGCTTGATAAAACGATAAAGTGATTTTTTATAGTAGGGTCTGAAATCAAAAATTTCAGGCCCACACTGGGCCTGAAATATTTTTATTTCAGGCCCATGCTGGGCTTGAAATCTTTTGTTTCAGGCCCACGTTGGGCCTGAAATCTTTTGTTTCAGGCCCACGCTGGGCTTGAAAGATTTTTATTTCAGGCCCACACTAGGCCTGAAATTTTTTAATTTCAGGCCCACGCTGGGCTGAAATCAAATGATTTCAAGCCTTTCTAATTTCAGGCCTTTTTTATATATTAATATATTTATTAAATATTATTTAATATATTAATTTATATTAATCAAATATAAAAAATCATCTCTTTATATTTTGAAATCACGTCGGAAGAGATATTTTTTTAACTGAAATATTTTTATTTTCTTTACCTTACTTTTTTTAGCCGATTACATTATAATATATTATTTTAAAATAAAAAGTCTAAAAAAACATGTTCAGTTGTCTCGGAATTAGTACCTGAGAAAGAGAAAGACAAAGACAATGACAAAGACAATACATGGCAGGAGGGATGTAAGAGGAAGTTCATAAAAATGGGTGCGTCCTTTGGTAAAAATGAAACCATGGTACGCCTTTTGGTAAATACCAATTCTTGAATACGCCCTTTGGTAAATTGTCGAACTTTTTTTGTTTTATCCAAGATAACAACGGAGATAGATAAGAAAACAAAACACAATACAAATACAATTTTGTTTTTACTTAGTTCAGTACAGTCCAACGGCTATTAGTTTAAGTCTCGCGGTCGTTGACCACTTCTGATGTACAATCCAATAAACGCCTTCTCCTCCAAACAACGATTTAGAGGGAATGGTTCGGTGTTACAAGAAATTTGAAGAACTGTAACATATTTACCATTCCTTACAATTTATAATAGAAATGAATAAGTCAGTTACGTAAATAACTATGTCGACAATGAAATGAGATCAAAGTGTAGTGTCGATATCGGAGCAGCATATCAGCATTTCTGGAGCATGGAGCACTTGAACACAGAGTAAAAGAATGGATACGAGTGATGATCTGAAGTTGCTGCTCGAGGGTGCTTATATAGACCATTCCAGTCGCTTGGAATAGTTCCGGCCTCCACCATGGCCTATCCGATCCGACACCATCGACAACTTAGTTTATGCGAATTTATCCTAATTTAAACTTAGTTATTTGCAATGTTAGAGTTTTTTGCTTTATGCAAATATATCCTAATTTAAACTTAGTTTAGCGAACATAAAAAATGGGAGATTGTTAGGACTCCTAGTTGTATTTTGATGAGTTGTCAAATAAGTTCAAATTATGATCTTGTTGTGTTTTGATTTGTATGCCTAAGTGTGTGGAGACTTACGAAAACATACAGAGACCCTATGGCTAAGGAGTATCAAAGACGACAAAAGATGTAAGCTAGTGAGAAGGATGACACGAGAATGAAGCCGACGAACTCAGTGCATCCGAAGTCCAAGGAGTTGGGAAGAGTATTTTGGTGGAGTGTGAAGAACGCAAGGGGTTGCATCCAAGGGATAATATGCCGGGAGGAAGACTGCTCTAGAAGAATAGAATCAAGTTGGGGACGACTGGAGAAGAAAATGGTTAGCTCTATAAGTTGATCATTCTAGGTGCCTCGAACGTTTCTAGGCATTTGGATCCATTCCAGATGCTCGAATTGGGTGACTACGTCAGCAAGAGCAGTTGTTGAAATGAATTAGGATGGCGTCCACGTCAACAGACTTCAGGCACCCGAATCACTTCCAAACACTCGGAATGTTCGAAGTCATCCACAGTCATTGAGTGGACCATTGCTGAGTGGATCGAGTTTGTTGAGTACATGTGCCTGGACCACTTCCAGGCCCTTGGAAGGTATCACGTCAGCAAACGATCAGATAAGGCGAAGACTATAAAAAGAGAGCTAAGGCTCGAAGTTGAGAACATCACAATTATATTCATTTCTATTTAGTACGGTTTTATTATTTTTGTGCTCAACTGCTGTACGAGATTTCTCCACCTCCGACTTGTGTTCGAAGACGAAGATTTTCATAGTACTCTTTATAGTTTTGGACTAACAACTTAAGGGTTGTAATAAAGTAATTTTTGTGCTTCTTTTCTTTTACATTGTGTTTTTTTTATGTGTATCCTTGTTAAAATCCTTAGTTAGAGAAAAGATCTTTTTAATTTGCAGGTTATTATTTGTCCCTCCCCTTTAACTCTTCCAATCGTTTCTATTGCACAAATAGAATTTCCCTTAATGAGTGATTGACCTAAGAATATTGAGTTAATATGTTGCTCATTACAGTCGCTTCCCGATTTGTTCGGATAGTCAGTAAAAATTTTCGTGGAGTCAACTAATCACTCTCAAAATTAATCGGTATACATTGGTATCTAATCACTCTCAAAAAAATTTAATCGGTATTCATTTGGCCAGATAGAGAGTCCCATGATTATAAAGACTACCTAGCATAAGTTATTTCTTTTAATGTCGAGACAAATTTGAAGATACTAAGGTCATGTTTGGTTTAAAAAATAAAATGTAAAAAGTAAATAATAAGTATTTTAAAAAAAATGTGATAAGTTATTTTTATTTTTTTAATAATTAATTTTTATTCCTAAAATTTAAAAATACCTTTTTTTAAGAATAAAATAAAGTCTAGTGCTATTAGTAGTTTTTCATAATCAACAATTTTGGAGATATAGCCAGCTAAAAGGTGATGGATTCGGGTACTGGTCATCTTTCAAGAAATGATTGTGGAAAAAATAAGTCTTAAAATTTCAATAATTGGAAACAATCTAACCTTATAAACTTGGTTAAAAATTAAATAATATTTTAAATAATTTATCTTAATAAAATACCTGTTTTTTTGGGCGAAAGTAAATGGAATAAACAAATAGTTCTCTTCATCAATACATTGGAAAATTTGAAAGTAGTTAAGATAGTGAATGATAAAGTAAATACTTATAAATTTTTTAAAAACCTATAAAAATTAAATGTTTCAATTTTCAATTTTAAAACTTTCCTTCCTGTCCCTCCTCGTAGAAGAAAAAAATTTTGATTAACGACATTGGATATTTTCGAATCTCAAATAATTTGTTTGGTCTCATGAAAATTTCCTATTGATTGTCAAGGTAAATCGAACAATACTAATAACGGATGGTCCAGAAATATAACGTTTCAGGGTTCGTATTCCATTTGAAGGAAAATTTTTTACAAAAATACAACATAATTTTTGATTAAATCGTGAATATCTAAAATAACAATTAATTATCCTTCACTGCACCATAACCAATCTCCTCGTAAAAGAGAACTTAGACTATTGGAATTGTGAGCGTTTTTAATTTAAGCATTTTTTTCAGTGAATAATAAACTCTATTAATATTATTTTTTAGTTAATATCAAATATTCAATTCATAGATTAATTCTATTAAACAATTTTATTGGTCATTAGATAAATTAGGAAACACTTGTAGCAAATAGTTTATTAGTCCAATATTTTTAAATTAATTATCTATTAAGAGAAATTTATCTATTAATATATTGAAATTGAGATTTAATCTTTAAAACTTCAAAAATTAAAAAGATATTTTTTTGTTACACCATTATCCCAGAGCTATTAATACCATTTGAGTTTTATCTGCTAAGAGTATTTCCAATGCAAAGTTTATGAAAGATTTGTAAAATCAAAAAAGCTCAATAAAAAATCTTGAATTATTGTAGACGTGAGATTTAAAATTTATAGTTAAAAAGCAGTAATAAAAACTCAAATACTCAAACGTACGTTTTTTTTTTCTTGAAGACGAAGCTCATAATTAATGATAAATTAATGTTGTATTGTGATTTATAATTTGTAATTTATAATATAGGAAGATATATAATTTATAATATAGAACATATAAAAAAGTTGAAAGGAGATCGATTTTTTCATTGTAGTAAATTTATATTTTTGATATGATATTGATATGACATATTAGAGATTATAAAACATTTTATCGAGAAATTTAATCATGTCCCATGAGTCTTTGCAAATGGTTTAATTAATTAGATTGAAATGCTCTTTTACTCGCATGTGACACAAAAAGTTATGAAGATTTAGGAAGTATTTGAGAGAGATTTTACTTATTTAAAAGTGATTTTTATAAACATTATTTTAATGTTAGTGAGAAGTTGAAGTATGAAGTATTTGAAAATAAAAGTCTAAAGCTAATACAAGGTAAATTTTAAGTGTTTATAAATAATTACTTCTAAGCTTAATTTTTAATTAAATGATAATAATATCCTTAAATTATATAAATTAAATTTTTAGTTATCTAAATATAATTTTGATACAACATCAATAATAATATATTTATATAATTATTATTATATTCTGAATATTGTATCAAAATTAATTTTTTTAACATGAATGTTTAAAAATATATAAAATTAATAAATATAAAAATATAAAAAATGACAAAATTTATATAAATACACAAAAACATATATAAAAATTCTGAAAATATAAAATTATAAAATATTATTTAAAAAATAAATACTTATAATAAAATATGATTAAAAAAGTTATAAATATCAAAAGTGTGGTGACCATTATTAAGGACATAAATATCAACTTTTAATTTTAGAGTATAAACAAAAAAAAATAGAAGCAAGAAAAAACATCAAATTATTGAAAAAAGTATCATATTTTTGCTTCTAACTTTTGATTAAAAGTTACAGAAGTTGAAGCTGAATTTGACATTCACAAACACTCAAAATTGCTTTTATGCAGCTAAAATCTAAGAAGCACTTAGTAGAAGCTCCACCAAATACTCCCTTAAATGACTTTAAACAAGTTAGCAATTTTATTGATCTTTTTTATAATTAGTTTTTAGGGAACTCAATGGAGTCAATTATCGTGATCTTGTGACGGTTAAAAATAGGCTAGACGTGCCCAATTAGGTAAAAATTTTGAATTAGATCAGGCTACTTTGAAATCTGATGGCTTTTTTCGTAGTAGTCCAAGGGGTTGGTTCACTTTTGGTCATGCTACGTTTGCTTTGGTCTTCTTTTTCGGACACATTTGGCGCGTGCTAGAATCTTGTTCAGAGATGTCCCATGAAATTTTGCAAATGGTTAATTAATTAGATTGAAATGTTCTTGATGGGGTTGAACATCCCATAGTTGACATGTGAAACGAAGAAGCTATGTGTCTGGGTCCACCGAGTCCGAACGCCTATCTCGGACTCCCGATATTACCTCGAGATCGAGACCACCTCAGGAGGGTAGATTCCCGAGGCCAACTCGGGACAGTATACGCCCGAGACCCCCCGGGAAGACAGGCTCCCGAGACGCTTCCAAGGGAGGAGATTCCCGAGACCACCTCGGGAAGGCAGATCCCCGAGACCCTCTCGGGAAAGTGGAGCCTGAAATGTCATATACCCGATAGCCTGATTTCAATAACTGTTCCCCTTCCTTGTTCAGGAAAGGTGACGGATAATTATTGTCCTTTATATGCGACAATTAAGGCTGTAATATTCGCTGGAGCCGTTGCCTAAGAGTTATCAGGTAATCGACAAGTAGGGAACGTAGAGATACGTGCGACCAAGCCTCCAGGTATATAAGGTACTTCAACCCACAGGTAAGGGGTTACGCTCTCTAGACTCACAATTTTCTCCTTGATTTTCCTCCTACAAGCGCCTTGAGTTCTGACTTCAGCATTAGAGTGGGCTCCGCCGAAAAATCCTCTGTGTGTTCCCATTAACGTTCGTATTGATCTCGCAGGGTGTGATTTCCTTCCTTTCATCATCATCCTCGTGGTTGGATTCTAGTGACTCATTATCCGCATCGATTCCTTCCGGAACAAGTTTGACGCCGTCTGTGGGAAACAAATCAAAGCACCAGAAGGAGCACCGTGATGGCAGAGCCGGAGGGACAACCCATCGTTTTGACGAAAGAAGAATTGGATTGCCTTGTGACCAACGCCATCAAAGGAGCGTTCGAGCAACACCAAATCGAGCAAGCCGCCTCACGGCGAGCGACTTCTGAGCAAGGTGAGATCCCCAGGATCTCCATCTCGCATCCCCACCACCGGTGATATGTCTCACCACCGATGGGACATGTCGGGACAGCTCCCGCACACTGGCTAGATTCCCTGGGAGATTTGGAGAAGGCCAACTCCGTAGCTTCAAGCGCGCTAAGGTAGGAAGAAAGACTGAGGAAGAGAGAAGAACCCAAAGCCTTCCAGAAGGCACCCTCCACTCCTTTCTCGCTGGACATTATAGAAAATCCCATGCCGAAGCAGTTCCACGGTCCTGGAGTTGCTTACTACAATGGGAAGACAGATCCAGAGGACCATGCCTGCAAATTCGAGAACGCGGCCCTCTTGCACCAGTACACTGATGGGGTTAAATGCCGAGTGTTCTTGAACACTCTGTCGGGAGCTGCCCAGAGATGGTTCCAGAGACTGTCCCAGGGTTCTATAAATTCTTTCCTGGAGTTTAGAACCGCATTCCTACATCACTTTGCCAGTAGCCGTCGGTATCAGAAGACGACATTAAATCTGTTCGCCCTCAAGCAGAAGGCGAAGGAACCGCTGAAAGATTATATCCAGTGGTTCAATCGGGTGACACAAGATGTGTCAACCACAACATCTGAGATCCTTGTCAGCGCCTTCACGCAGGGCCTCTCCGAGGGAGACTTCTTCCGATCATTGGTGAAGAAGCCGTCAACCAGTTTCGATGACTTGCTGGGGCACTCCGTCAAGCACGTCAACGCCGAAGAAGTGCAGCATGCCCGCTGTAAAAAGCCAGCCGGAGCTCCTGTACAGACCATGGAACGGTCTGAAAGAAGGGAACCACCAGCACCGATCTGAGCGAAAGACCCTCGCTCGGGGAAAGATCACTGGGCTAGTAAGAGAAGGCTCGTAGAGACGGTGGATACTCAGGAACCGGAGCCACTGAAGAAGTACTGTGATTTCCACGGAAGTACCACGCACTCCATAGAAGAGTGTCATGCCTTGAAGAAAATGATGTCAGAGGAAGTGGTGAACAAGACCTGGAAGCGATGGAAGAAAGTGGGGTATCGCCGGAGGTCCCTGCGACGGAGTATTTCTCCCCGCATGCGGCCGTTAGGAGTGGAAGGAGCCCGGAGGCAATCTCGGTCACGTTCCAGAGGGAGAAGTCAGGAGGTGGCGCCTCATCGATCGCTCTCCCCTGAGCGAGACCCTAGGAAAGGCAAGGCTCCTATGCGAGGCCCTCCTTCGGGCCACGTAGAGGTGATCTTTGGAGGTCCTACTGGAGGAGACTATAACAGGGCAAGGAAGGCCCACACTCGGCGACTGGAGAACTATTCCATTGGAATAAGCAGTAGCCAGTGCAGAGGCCCCGTCATCTCATTTAGCCCAGATGACATAGACGATGCGGAGACCCCTCATCAGGACACCCTGGTATTTCTTATGCGCGTAGCTAATTATGAAGTTAAGCGTGTCTTCGTAGATACAGGTAGTTCTGTGAACATCCTGTACAAGGCGGCCCTGGACCAAATCCAAATCGATGAGGACGAGCCGCGTTTGGTCTCGACTCCACTCTTCGGCTTCACTGGATACCGAGTGCAACCAATAGGGTAAATTTCCCTATCCCTGTCATTGGGAGATGACACACTGGAGAGGATGAGGAGGACTCCTTTCCTGGTCATGGATACGCCCTCGTCCTACAACGCCATCCTCGGGCGCCCAACACTCAGTGTATTCCAAGCGGCAGTCTCAGTCTACCACCAAAAAATCAAGTTCCCGGTGGGCGAGCAAGTGCCCGAAGTCAAGGGGGATCAACTAGCTTCCCGGCGATGTTACAGCAGGGAGGTCAAGTCTGAAGCCCGCAAGAGCCTGAAGGCTGATAAAGCTCTACAAATTGACCTCACCAACCCTCGAGAGGACGAAGGGCCGAGAGAAGAATGGAGGGAGGTCGAGAGTGAAGAGGTTCAGATACACCCTCAACAGACAGGGGAGGTTACAAAGATTGCTGCTGACCTCACGCCGGAGCTGAGATGTCATTGATCGACTGTATGCAGAACCATCAGGACGTGTTTGCGTGGGCTACCGAGGAGATCAAAGGAGTCCCCCCAGCCTTGGCCACGCATCGCCTGCATGTGACCCCTAGGGCTCGACCGGTGAAGCAGAAACGAAGACATTTCACGCTTGAGCAGGACAAGGCTATCATAGAGGAGGTCGCCAAGTTGCTGAAGGCTGGACACATAAGAGAAGTTCAATTTCCAACTTGGTTGGCTAATGTAGTACTTGTCCCTAAGCCCGGGGGTAAATGATGGGTTTGTATTGACTTTCGAGATTTAAATAAAGCCTACCCTAAAGACTGCCACCCTCTGCCTCGGATAGATAGATTGGTAGATTCCACCTCTGGTTGTGAGTTTATTTCCATGCTGGACGTTTACCAGGGGTATCACCAAGTTCTTCTCACCCCGGAAGATCAAGAAAAAGTCAGATTTGTGACGATCGATGGAACATATTGCTATAACACCATGCCTTTCGGGTTGCACAACGCCAAGCAACCCACCAGCGGATGATGGACAGGGTCTTCAGATATCAGATCGGGAGGAATATTGAAGTTTATGTAGATGACATACTGGTCAAGACAGACAAGGGGAAAGATATGATAGCTGACCTGGAAGAGACCTTCGCCACCCTGAGAGCCAACAGGCAGAAGTTGAACCCGACCAAGTGTCTGTTCGGAGTGAAGAGTGGCCGGTTCTTAGGGTATATGGTGACAGAGAGGGGGATCGAGGACAATTCAGATAAGGTGAAGGTCATCCTCGATATGCCCTCTCCTCGCAACTTCAAGGAGGTACAAAGGCTGAATGGCAGGATTACATCCTTGTCCAGATTCATCTCCAAGTTTGCCGATAGGACCCTATCATTCTTCAAGATTCTGAGGAAAATAGTCAAGTTCGCCTGAGACGACCAGTGTGAGAAGGAGTTTGCATATCTAAAAGTCTATCTGGCCGACCTCCCCATCCATTACAAGCCAGTGGAAGGGGAGGCATTATTCGTCTACCTGTCCGCGGCCGAGCAAGCGGTGGGCTCTGTTGGGGCAATCGACCCAAGTATGATATGGAGGATCATGGGTTTTGATGTGTGTGTCAATATGATTGAGTTAGGATTTATTGTTGGTCTAATATGTGTATGTGAGTGTGCAGGTTTGCAAGTACACATAGACATGGTTGGATGTCTTCAGGTACGGTGAAGGGTAGCATGGAGGCAAGCCGTGGGCTTGTGTACGCATCCGAGGGACTATGGACGAAGCAGGGACAATGAGCCGAGGGAAGCGGACTTTGAGGCGTATGTGAAAGATGGCATAGAGGCAAGCCGCGGGCTTGCGTGCGCATCTGAGAGACGAGGGCTAAAGTCGAAGAGGGCTTGAAGGCAACAGATCGAGGCTGCTGGAGCAGAGACGATGAGTCGAGGGATGCGGACTTTGAGGAATGCGTGAAGGATAGCATGGAGGCAAGCCGAGGGCTTGCGTGCACATCTGAGGGACGGAGCCGAAGATGAAGAGGGTATGAAGGTAATAGATTGAGACTACTGTTTGAGGAGTCAACCAGGTCATAAGGGTCCGAGTGTTGAGTGATTATACTCGGGAACTAAGCCGGGAGGGTTCGAGTACGGAGAGAAATGTACTCGGGAAGGGTAACCCTTGGCTTAGGGAAGGACCAGTCGACTGCCCCAGGGGCAGTCGACTGGTGTGGCTAGAATTCGAAAGGTCAAGTGTGAGAATTCGAATTCATGAAAGGCCAGTCGACTGCCCCAGGGGCAATCGACTGGTAACGGTCACATTTAGGCCTCGAGCTCTATTTAGGGAGCTCGTTTAAGGCTACTTCTCCTTGGCGAAACCTGCTTGGACAGAGCTGGTTAGTAGCCTATATTGCTCAGGTCGTGTACAAGTGTTGTGGTGAGGTTTCTTCACCCACAAGGAGCGACGAGATCTAGCCGAAGGTGCTCCGGGGAGTCATCCGCCGAAGAATTAGGGATCGTCCACCTTACGGACTGCTATGGAGTAGGAGCATCATCTCCGAACCACGTACACCAGTGTGTCATTCTTATTCGTTATTTTTTATTTTATTTAGTATATTTCGCTTGTGCACTAACGATTGTAGGAAGAAAATCGAAGGAACTATTCACCCCCCCCCCCCCCCCCCCCGCTCTAGCTTGACGGTCACAGTCCTAACAAGTGGTATCAGAGCGAAGGTCACGCATCTACGGACTAACCGTCGAGAGAGCACAGGCTAGAGAAATGATAATGGAAGACAAGTTGGGTGATGACATCAACATTCCACCTCCTTATGATCATGAAGATTTTGACTATTGGAGGACATGAATGAAGACTTGGTTTGGAATGGATTGAGAGTGCATGGTGGTGCTAGAAGAACCACTCGAAATTCCAAGAGATAAGCATGGAAAAGACTTCGACCTAGATATTGGACTAAGGAGCAACAAAGTCAATCAAAGGCCAATGAGAAGGTAATTGCAATATTAATTGATATTTTGCCTAAAAATGTATTGAGTGGTGTAGGTGAATATGAAAATGCATATGAGCTATGGAACAAGTTGGGAGAATCTCATGAAAACCCTACACAAGCTTAAATAGTGGAAGAGTCCAAGGAAGCGAGATCAATGGCTCAAGAAGAGGAAGAGGAAAGAAATTCATCCATTGTATCGAGTGAAGTGGCACAATCGAGTGAAAGATCATCCACTTCATCTAGGGAAGAAGAAGAGGTCTCCACTTCAAGAATTGAGGGGGAAGAGAGACCCACTTCCATACCGGAGCAAGAAGAAGCTCCAACCTCCACCAAAGCAAAGTCGAAGGACCACATCATATGCTTTGGATGCAACAAGAAGGGGCACTACAAGGACAAGTGTCCACTAGGTAAAAAGGAGGTAAACCCTAAACTCAGGTCAATTCATTTAAAATCTAACATGGGTTGTAGGGAAAAGAAGGAAAAGAAGCACATTAGGTGCTATACTTGTGGGGAGATAGGCCACTATCACACCCAATGTCCAAGAAAAGGAGAGCTCAAGAAAATGGAGCATTTAAGAAGATGGGAGAAGAATGAGAAGAAGAGAAGCTCACATCAAGGGGGAGATCCAAGGGTAAGGGAGGTAATCCCTAACTTTAAGAATGTTTCAAATTTTCCTATGCATGTTATGAATGATAAAATTTGCTTGTCTATGCGTAACTTTGGTTTCAAGTATCATGATAAAAATATAAATAACATTGCGTGCCAAAATTCTAAAGAATCCATGGTTCATGATAAATCTAGGGCTTTTAGACCTAAGGACCAAGGCATTAACCCTAAGAAAGGGAGACATGTGCCTAGAAAAATGGGTAGATCTAGGAATGATCAAAATGGTCATGGTGATATTAAGGTTAGGAACCTAGAGAAGGAAAATCAAGCTTTGAGGGCAAAGCTTGATAAGTTGGAAAAGGGTCTAGATAAACTCATTAGGGATCCAAGGGATTAAGCATAATACCAAATGAGCAACATCTTAGGGATGGTAGGCCGAAACTAGGATACCAATCTAGGGGGTCAAATGTTAGTAAAAAGGCATATGGCAAGGTGTCATATGACTATAGCAAAAGAAAGGCCAAAATGGCAAGGAAAAGCCATTTAGAGGAGAAAAGAGAAAGTCAAACAAGGACAAGGTATGGAAAGTTAAGAGAGTAAGAGTTGAAGGTCAAGAAGCACCGGAGGTACACCAGTGTGGTCTTGCCTTTATAGATAAGTCACCAAAGGAGGTGACTAGGACTAAGAGCTCAAGGGGGAGCTCTGGAAGTCAAAAGGGGATCCATGGCCAATGGATCTCAGGAGGATTTTGTTGGATCGAGAAGAACGATAGAGGGGGGGTGAAAATCGTAAAACGTTCGGATTTGTAAAAGAGAATTAGCAGCGGAAATAAATAAAGTAAAACACACGCGAACACCAAGATTTTACTTGGTTCGGAGTCACGGTCGGCTCCTACTCCAAGGCCCACGGTCGTTGACCGTTTACTGGGGGCAATTCTATATGTGCGCAAAAACAGTTTACAAAATGTATTACAAGAATAGTACAGTAAACTTAAAAGCAGCTCTTCGTTACCGACATCCGATGTAGATTGTATTTTCGGAGCAGAGGGACGTCGTCGGCGCTTGTATCTCGAGTCGGGAGGTTTCCGGAGCAGAGCACGGGAGTAGAAGAGCAAGAATGTGTTGGAAGAATTGATTGTTGAGAAGCCTTGGTGTTGGGTGCTATTTATAGCACATCGGGGCGCCCCCCCCCACGTGTCAACCGATCCGGAATTACCTCGGTCAGCCCTTATCCCACTCGAATAGGGCTGAGGATTGACTCTGGGGGCGCCCTGGTTGACCTTTTCAGCGAGCTTCTCGGCTGGATCAGAGTTATCCGCTTCGGTGGCTTGGGTGCGGGGCGCCCTAGGCACTGGGGGCGCCCGGGAGCACGGGGGCGCCCCGCCCAGTAAGCTACCGAAGCACTTCTTTACTTAACTTGTTTTGTACTGGCCTTGGGGGCGCCCTGGACACTGGGGGCGCCCTGCTCAGCTACTTGCCTCTCTCCTTTGGGCATTCTGAGCTGCAGACACACGTTCCTTTGGTCCTGCATCCAGGGTTAGTCCAAAACAATATAAAATAATAAAGTATTAGGTTTATACAGCCTTAGCTGTCTTGGTTCTGACTTTGGGTCTCTGAAATGGAGCCCTAGGTTGAACCAACGCCTACTGTTCCCTCGACGGGGAACGCATCCTCACCTACTCCTCTCAGGAGAATTTACCTGTTGCCAACCGGCTCCTCCGGTTGGACTTTTGCCTAGCGGTCCTTTGCAAAGTCTTGGATACCAGGCTGTCCTTCGCCCGGTACCTAGCAGTCCTTCGCCAGGTCTTCGGATCCTGGCAGTCCTTCGCCAGGTGCCTAGCTGTCCTTCGCTAGGTCTTGGATCCCAGGCTATCCTTCGCCCGGTGCCTAGCAATCCTTCGCTAGGTCTTCGTATCCTAGCAGCCCTTCGCTAGGTGCCCAGCTGTCCTTCGCCAGGACTTAGGGTTTCAGTGCCTAGCATTCCTTCGCTAGGTGCCTAACATTCCTTGCTAGGACTTCAATCTGCACACTCAAGCACATGTTAGATAACAAATAAGACTTAACTTTTGAACCCTTTGCCATTTATCAAAACACAGGTTCGACTTGGGTGCTGTCTGCACCAACAATCTCCCCCTTTTTGATTTATGGCAACCCGATTCAAAGAGTTAAGTTAATCAGAGTAGATGATAAACTAGTTTAGTTCCCTCCCCCTGGAAGGAATCTCCCCTAGGGGTTTTCAAGGTTTCGTGGGGTTTGAAAATTTCTAAGTCAACATGATGGAATTAATTTTTCAAAACTTAGAAGATTTTTCAAAAATAGATTTTCCAAAAAAAATTTATACTTAGAAATTTTTAGAAGAACAACTTAGTGAAAAAAAGTGTCTTAACTTAGAAGATTTTTCAAAAATAGATTTTCCAAAAAAAATTTGTACTTAGAAATTTTAGAAGGACAACTTAGTGAAAAAAGTTTCTAAGACATCTCTTTTGAGTTTTTGAAAGTACTTTAAAAGTTTTCAATCTCTTTAGTATTTCGAAACTTTTCTAGGGAAGTTTAGAAATAAGTACTTAGTGATCGCTTAAGTTTAAGTACTTAGAAAATGCTTTATTTTGAAAACAATTTAGACTAAGTACTTTTGAAAACAAGCTTAAGTTTAAGTACTTAGAAAATGCTTTATTTTGAAAACAATTTAGACTAAGTACTTTTGAAAACAATTTAGACTAAGTACTTTTGAAAGAGTAAAATAGAGTAAGTACTTTTTTTTTAAAAAAAACTTAGAGTAAGTAATTTTTTGAAAAAACTAGAGTAAGTACTTTTTTGAAAGAGTAAAATAGAGTAAGTATTTTTTTTGAAGAAAGGATAAATAAAAGGAAATTTAAAGCTAAAAAATTTTAAAAATTCTCTCCTTTCCTATCTCTCCCCCTTTGCCATATATAAAAAAAAACAACCAATATAGCAAAATAACAGATAACTTGCATAATAATATAACAGAATAATGTGCTGTATTGAACCAATGCAAGATAGACTGAATCAAACCACTTTGAATTTTCTCTGTAGGGACCTGTCTAACCCAATTAGCTACTTACTAACTGTTATAAACAGTAGTTTTTCGCTAGGGTTAGTCGAGTTAAGTGTTTTGTTCAAGTTAGATTGTCTAAGCTTGACACTTAACTGGATTACTGTATCTAGTTGTATTTAGTGCCCCAATTGCTGCAGATGCACTGACTTAAAGCATCTTGAATTAAGGCACAGACCTAAGCATCTCAACCCATTCTAGGTTATCAATCAACATTGTCCTAAGGTGCTTGTGAGATGCTGGCTTCTAAATCTATAGGTGCATGCATTTCTAGGGTTAGGGCCTAGGCTAAGTCCTTTTGCAAAAAAAAACCCTAGTTTTGAAAGGGGTAGTTTTTCAAGAAAAACTAAGACAGAAAAAGAAAAAAAACTGATTTTAAAATTCAGTAAAGCAGTTTTAAAACTATTTTTAAAAGTTGATTTTTCAAATCAAAAGAAACCAATAGAGTAAACCTATTCTACCAAGCATAGTCCTAACTCAGATAATCATGAGAAGCAAATAGTCTAACTCAATAAGTTAGCTGGTAAAAGAGAGAACCAGCACAGTCATACAAGTCAAACATGAGTCAACCCTACTGAGTAGGGACAGTCAAATAGTCACTAGTACAGTGCTATTCAAATCTAGGAGGAGGGACCAGGATGGTCAGAAGAGCCCTGTGCCAGGATCGAAATAGCGCCATCATCTCGTCATATCGTGCGTCGCTAGTCTCTCTATCGGCTCTGCGGGCACTCATATACTCAGTGTAATAGCCCTGATTTGCCTCCATTCCTTCAGCATGATTTGCCTCCACTTCTTCTCGGAGGCTCTGGATCTGTGACTCGAGTCGTGTCACTCTCTCGTAGGGTGTCGGTGGTGGGGGCTCGTCTATGTGCTCACGAACCTCGACTGCCAGATCTCCGACATCGACTTCAACATCCTCGTCAGAGTCGATCGGTGGTCCGGCTTGCTGGCGTCTCCACGACAAAACCCCGGTACTCGAGACCTCTATACCAGCTAGGGAGAAGTTCCTATAACCTATCTCGTCGTAATCAGTCAGTGCGGCCGTCTCTCCCTCGGTGATGTTATGACCGTGGTAATGTAAAATGGAAGTGATGATGTGGCAATAGGGAGTGCGTACCCGCCCCTGCGTGGTAACACTGGACGCATGTAGGATCGCATGGAACATGTGTAGTCCAATGTCGATATCAAGCTGATGCGTCAGTGCGTATAGGAGGAAGGTGTGAAATGGTCGCATGGTAGTGACGTCTCTAGTGGATAACGGCAGAATGCATCGAACTATAACTCTATATAGAGCGTAGTCCTGGACTTGAAGGTCAACAGACTGAAATTGTCTGGCCAGGGGGTTTCTAACATGTGTATAGAAATAGGAGTGTAGGGTATCCAGAGTGATGTGAGAATAGGGAGCATCAAAGGGAGGCTCCCTAGGAGGGTAACAACAAAAGGTGGACTGTGAGGGTCGTAGTCCAAGAAATCGGTTGAGTAGTGTAGGTGTGATTGTCAGGGGAATCCCTTGGACAGTGGTGACGAACATAAGACCATCCTGTCTAATTATGTTATTATAGAATTCTGCACATAAGGATGTGTTAATTGGATGAGTGCAAAATACGAGGTTGTCAAGTTGGTAAAAGTTTATAACGTTCATTGCCAAGGGACAAGATTGGGTGAAGAATTGCCTATTTAAGCAGCTCGTTTTTATAGGCTTGTATGTCGTTCGAGCAAACTTATTACACAGTTCTAAAGTTGGGAACCTAGGATCAGGACTAGGTTTGGTACCGGGTTCTGCCTGGTTTTTTCGGCATTTTCTAAGATAAGAAATATGCATTTAAAGGAAGGAATTTAAGAAAAATAATTTTTGAATGCGTAAAAAAAATTATACCGGGCAGCTCGGGGAGGCATTGTCGAGGATGAGAGCTTGAGAATGTTGCAAGGTCTCTTGTTGGAAGGTAGGGAGTTGAAGAGGAGAGGAGTTTTGGTGTGGGAAGTGAGTGAGGCTTGAAGGCTTTTTATAGGGCTCGGTCGGGCACCCTGGTGTGCGCCCCGGAGAGCGAGGGCGCCCCGGCAAGCGAGGGCGCCCCGGAGAGCGAGGGCGCCCCCCGCAGAGCTGCAGCTGCCTTTTGGCAGCTTTTAGCTTTTGACCACTCATATGGGGGCGCCCTGGTCAATATCTTTTGCAATTTTTCCACTTGAAGGAGACAGGAAGGACAAGGGGGGCGCCCGAGGGTTCACGGGCGCCCGGGATAGACCTGTTTGACCAGGTTTGACCAGATTTGACAGGTTTAACCATGGTTTGACTAATTTGACCATGGTTTGACTATTTTGATCATGGTTTGACCACTTTGACCATGGTTTGACTATTTTGATCATGGTTTGACTAATTTGACCATGGTTTGACTAATTTGACCATGGTTTGACTAGCGTTAAGTCAGTGTCGTTCTAAACTAAATGTTTGTATTTAATAACAAAGATGCAGTTATTAAATGAATTTTGATTAAGTTTGCCGTCCTACCCAATCTAGGGTTATCAATCACGTTAGCCTTACAGGTTTTGTGAGACAGGTCTTGGTAGGTAATAATATTATTTTGAAAAATTATGATTTATTTTGAAAAACTTAAATTAATTTTGAAAAACTTAAATTAATTTTGAAAACAATTGAATTTATTTTGAAAAGAATGTTTAAATCTACAATTAACTGAAGATTTGTGTTAGATTCGAATTTGACAGAGACTAAATTGAATTTGAATTTCAAAGATTGGCTTCCAGGTCTTGGCGAGGCACTAGGCCTTCTTTGGCCGTAGCCTTATTGGATCATCAACCCTTTCCTTGACAAAGCCTTTCAATGAAATTTCATTTTCAAAATTATTCTTTGAGAAATTCTAGTCTAACTAGTTTGAGTCTTGGATCGGTAGCTTCGGCTAGTTTCACCAGTCTAAAGAGACCAAGTAGAGAATACTTGACCTTATTAGAATTGGCTTCCCTAACATACTATCATCTCACCTCCACCCAATACTATGTTGTTCAAATTTCAGTTAAGTTGGTTCAATCCTTAAACTAATCAGTCCTAAGTCTAAGCATGGTAAATTGCAGAAATTAAATAAACAAGCAAGCATGCCATTTGAAAACAAAAATTGAATTTTATCTAACAATAAATATAGTTTTTAATTTGGCTCCCCCTGGACTAAAGCCACGATAATGGTTAGGCAAGATGTGAATCTTGTCCTTGGGGATCCAATACTGATTTGATCTAGTTTGATTGTTCAGGCACAGTTTGGGTACCCATGCCTGAACTTTAGGTCTGGACTGGTTCAGTACAGCATAGTAGGATCTTTGTCTAGATTTGGTTCTATAGCCTAGTCCAGATCGATTTAGAACTGACTTCTGTTTTTCAAGAATCATGTCAAGACCCTTGGAACCAGAAGTGAATCGTTCTAAAGCTGATCTAAGGTCCTTAACTTGAGTTTTCAAGGAGGAGTTCTCTTTCTCAAGTTTTTCAACTTGAGTAGAGGTTCCTTCTTGAACCTTCTCAGTTAAGGATCTAGAGTCAGCTCTCTCTTTCAGGAATTTTACTTCCTGTCGGAGAGATTCGACTCGGAGTTTAACTTTCGCCAAATCTCGAGAAAGATACGAAATTAACTCATTTAATTGAATTCTTGTAAAACCACTTACAGTTATTTCGCCGTCCTCCGAGAATGTGAGTTTGTCGTCGTCCGGCTCCGACTCTGACTCTGTCTCTATTTCTTCTGAAGTGGTTAGTGCGAGCAGGTTCGACTGTGGAACCTCTTCTTCGGAGGAGGAGGAGGACTCGTCCCACGTTGCCTGAAGTGCCTTCTTCTTTCTTGTCTTCTTTGTTTCCTTCAGGTTGGGGCATTCAGTCTTGTAGTGGCCCTTCTTCTTGCACTCATAGCAAGTTACATTGGGTTTGTTCTTTTCAGTTGAGGGTTCAGCTGGTTCTTCCTTTCTTCGGCTGGCTTTTCTTCTGTTGGTCTGGTTCTTCAGTTCTTTGTAGTAGTCTCGGGCTAGCCGAACCAACTTCGGTCGATTTCCCTCGGTGTCTTTTGAGTCTGAGTCTGAGTCAGACTCGGGTGCAGGTTGAGGCTTTTTCTTGGTTGTCTTTCCAGCTTTACCTGCAAGAAAAGCGATGCCTTTCTCGGCCAGATTGTAGTTAGTCTGCTCATGCAATTCAAGTTCAGAAAAAAGTTCATCTAACTTAATTTTGGAAAGATCCGTAGAAACTTGGTAAGCATCTACCATAGATGTCCATAAGGTGTTTCTTGGGAAAGCGTTAAGAGCGTACCTTATTAGGTCATGGTTTTCTACCTTGTGACCGATTGTGTGTAGTCCGTTCATTAATTCCTGAATTCTGGCATGGAGCTGTGCTGCTGTTTCGTTGTCATTCATCTTGATCGTGTACAGCTTGTTCAGGAGGAGATCTCTCTTACTGATTCGAGTATCTGAAGTTCCTTCGTGCAGCTCGATCAGTTTGCCCCATAGCTCCTTGGCACTGTTGAATGGACCCACCCGGTTCAGCTCCTCTTTTGTTAGACCGCATTGGAGGGTCTGGGTTGCTTTAGCATCCGCTTCAATTCTTCTTTTCAGAGCGGTATCCCACTCAGTGTACGACTGTGGTACTCCTTCAGTGTTCTTTGAAATCTCCAGTCCAGACTGGATGATTATCCACATGTCCACCTGAGTTTTTAGGTGGACCTCCATTCGACTTTTCTAGTAGGAAAAGTCTTCTCCACTGGAAAGTGGAGGTCTGGCTGTGCTGAATCCTTCTTGCATGGCCATTAAGGATTTTATCTGAAAAAGAGAGAAGAGAAAGAAAAACTTTGTCCCAAGACTTGGTCTTGGATTAGTAGTGCGGGATAAAGAAAATTAAATATCGAGGGGTGTTGCACCGGTCTTGATTAACGATAAGAATTCGAAAAAAAAAGAAATAATTTTATGAAAATCCGAAAAATTCTCAAACTGGTGGTTGCACCAAATTTGAGCTTCCCTGCTCTGATACCACTTGTTGGATCGAGAAGAACGATAGAGGGGGGGTGAATATCGTAAAACGTTCGGATTTGTAAAAGAGAATTAGCAGCGGAAATAAATAAAGTAAAAAACACGCGAACACCAAGATTTTACTTGGTTCGGAGTCGCGGTCGGCTCCTACTCCAAGGTCCACGGTCGTTGACCGTTTACTGCGGGCAATTCTATATGTGCGCAAAAACAGTTTACAAAATGTATTACAAGAATAGTATAGTAAACTTAAAAGCAGCTCTTCGTTACTGACGTCCGGTGTGAATTGTATTTTCGGAGCAGAGGGACGTCGTCGGTGCTTGTATCTCGAGTCGGGAGGTTTCCGGAGCAGAGCGCGGGAGTAGAAGAGCGTGAATGCGTTGGAAGAATTGATTGTTGAGAAGCCTTGGTGTTGGGTGCTATTTATAGCACATCGGGGCACCCTGAACGTTGGGCCCCCCCCCCACGTGTCAACCGATCCGGAATTACCTCGGTCAGCCCTTATCCCACTCGAATAGGGCTGAGGATTGACTCTGGGGGCGCCTGGGACGCTGGGGGTGCCCTGGTTGACCTTTTCAGCGAGCTTCTCGGCTGGATCAGAGTTATCTGCTTCGGTGGTTTGGGTGCTGGGTGCCCTGGGCACTGGGGGCTCCCGGGAGCACGGGGGCGCCCCGCCCAGTAAGCTACCGAAGCACTTCTTTACTTAACTTGTTTTGTACTGGCCTTGGGGGCGCCCTGGACACTGGGGGCGCCCTGCTCAGCTACTTGCCTCTCTCCTTTGGGCATTCTGAGCTGCAGACACACGTTCCTTTGGTCCTGCATCCAGGGTTAGTCCAAAACAATATAAAACAATAAAGTATTAGGTTTATACAGCCTTAGCTGTCTTGGTTCTGACTTTGGGTCTCCGAAATGGAGCCCTAGGTCGAACCGACGCCTACTGTTCCCTCGACGGGGAACGCGTCCTCACCTACTCCTCTCAGGAGAATTTACCTATTGCCAACCAGCTCCTCCGGTTGGACTTTTGCCTAGCGGTCCTTTGCCAGGTCTTGGATACCAGGCTGTTCTTCGCCTGGTGCCTAGCAGTCCTTCGCCAGGTCTTCAGATCCTAGCAGTCCTTCGCCAGGTGCCTAGCAGTCCTTCGCTAGGTCTTGGATCCCAGGCTATCCTTCGCCCGGTGCCTAGCAATCCTTCGCTAGGTCTTCGTATCCTAGCAGCCCTTCGCTAGGTGCCCAGCTGTCCTTCGCCAGGACTTAGGGTTTCAGTGCCTAGCATTCCTTCGCTAGATGCCTAGCATTCCTTTGCTAGGACTTCAATATGCACACTCAAGCAGCATGTTAGATAACAAATAAGACTTAACTTTTGAACCCTTTGCCATTTATCAAAACACAGGTTCGACTTGGGCGCTGTCTGCACCAACAGATTTCTCCTAGGGGATTAGATGGACTGTGGAATGTGCCAAAGGGTTTGGAAGGCTAGTGTGAGTTTTAATCTAGGGATTGGCATATTAAAAGGAGTTTTGTGGAAGAAAAGATGAAAGTAGACTTATATTGTGTGAAAATTAGTTTTTAATATGTAGATGTCATATAAATAAGTGTCAGGAATGTATTGTGGTTAAGTATGAGAAGATACATTAAGAAAAGATCAAAATTAGAACTTTTAGTTAAGTTTCAATGACATTATTTAAGTAGTTTTGAATTTCGTGCCAATCTTATGATTGGTAATAGTTTTATTCCAAAAAATATTTTTTCTAAGTAGACATAGGTTCCACAAATCTCTCCACGAAATTTCAGATTTTTAGAAGATTTGTGAAATTAATTATGTATTTCTGAAATTAGGACTGGGAAGTTGAAATCAGAGTACTAGTCGACTGGTTCAGAACCAGTCGACTGACATAGTGTAAATTAGAAACTAGGATTTTAAACTTACCAGTCAACTGTCACCAGGGCAGTCGACTGAACTTTCGGTTCAGTTTCTCAGTCGACTGCCCAGGAGCAATCGACTGGTATGCGGGGTTTTTTAAAAGAACTAGGCCGCGTGGGGGTGGCCAAACCTAGGGTTTTCGGTGCCACCCCCTGCGAGATCTTCTCATCCTCGACTTCGCTTCTGGTTCTAAACCCTTCCCAAGCTCTAAAAACTTCTTCCTAACCTTCCCTCTATCTCGGATCTACACCTAGGGTTAGAAGAACTTCTCCATTTGAGTCAAGCCTCATCAACCTTCATCATGAAATGAGCAGGAAAACGGTAATAACTTGCATAGTTTGTTTTTCCCATTTAAGTCATGATTTGAAACTAATTTGTGTCATTTTGCTTGTTTTTCTTGGTTTCTCTCTTTATGGGGTGGTTTTGGTATATGCATTGGTATTTTCACATATTAGAGTTGCACATAAGAGGCAAAAGGGTGAGGGGTCATCTCACCAAGGTAAGGAGGGACCTCGGTTTCGCTCCGAGGAGTGTCGGAAAGTTTTTGAAAGTGCGGCTTTCATTTTAATGAATTGCCGCTACCTCAACAAATCCTATTTCCAGGATATCACCCCCCACATCATTGAGATCATTGCATATTTTGGATTAGAACAACTGGTCTATTGCCAGCATTTTATCAATTTTGACTTATGTAAGGAATTCTATGCCAACCTTACATCTACCGATGTCCAGAACGAGGTATATGAGTCAATGGTACAAGGGATTACCATTCCATTTACACCTGACGTGTTACGGTCATTTTTAGAATGTAGAATTTCAAATAGCCAGTTTACATGTTTCCCCAAAGTTGATGAGCCTTTAACTTTACCGGGTGTCACCATAGATCAGATCCATCGGTATTATTTTAACAGGCCTCGATGTACTTGAGACCGTATCTTCAAAGCCAAAAACATGAGCCCAGTTAGTAATGTCTTGTATAAAGTTGTCTTAGACTGCATTCTTCCGATTGTCACCAAGGGGCGGTTGAAGATTCGACTTCCCCACTTGATGATGATGTATGCCCTAGAGAGGAGACTGGACATCGACATGGTGGGGTTTTTGCATCCATTGTTTATTTCTCCCATGATGTCAATAGGAAGCTGTACATGTTGTTCGGTCATGTTTTGACCGAATTCTTTCGGTCTAGAGGGGTTAGAGTCACTGAGGGTCAAGTTCATGAGTTGTCTAAGGACTATGACCAGATAGGGGCTCGACAGCTCTCTCTAGCTAGGATCGAGAAACATGAGGGGGAGATCATCTGGCGTCGTTGTCCTGATTCTTCGAGCTCAGAGGATGATGAGGAGGCTGCTGCTGGTGGGGTTACACATGAGCAGTTCTCCCAGCTATAGTCTGAGGTACACGGGCTGAGTGAGGATTTTCAGACATTCCAGCAGCTCCAGATTGACATGCAGTAGCAGCAGGCAGAGATGTACGCGATGATGCAACAGTGACATCTGGCATACCAAGGTCCTCCTCCGGGCGACGATATTTAGTGGAGTTTATGTGATGATTTTAGTGTTGAGAGTGTTTGGCTTGGATTTATGTTTTATCTCTCAAACACCTATTTTGGAATTGTAACATTTTAATACTTCCGGGCTTTGGCCCTTGTGCTACTTTTATACTTTACTTTGAATTATGTATGAAACTTTGAATGCATGTTTTATATTGCTTTTATTTCAGCTCATGATATGATGATTGAAATAATGCTTTATCGATGTCATGAAATGTAAGACAAATTTGATAGATGCATGTTTATCTAAAGGTTAAGAGATAAAAAGGGGGTGGTCTTATCATCTTGAGAATATATAAGGAAAAGGGGGAGTGAGATCAATTCTGTTGGAACGAATGGCTATAGAGGGTGATATAGACAACCACTTTCTCCTTCAAGACTTATCACGATTTCTCACTCAATATCAGTAGCACAGCGGAAAGAGTATAAAACAGAGTGTGCAGAAAAAAATAAAACGAAAGCAAAACAAACACGACTAGCAAGATCACTAACAAGGAGGGTTTACAAGGTTCGGGGATAACTTGCCCCTACTCCTTGGCGTGCCCTTGAGGTGGGTGATCCCTTGATCGTCGGCAGATCAAGCCCCGCTTAACACCGGATATGAAGCAACCTCCTTCTCGGTGGAGAAACCTCCCCACAGTGTGTTTCAAACAATGATATAGAATGAGCACAATGAAACAACAACAAGAAGGATCTTACTCAAACACTTAGCAAGGACAAAACACAGCAAGCTTCCCTGAGCTCCACCCAGTGGCGATCTCACGCAGACCTCTGCTCCGTTTCTTCCCACTGCCGGACTCCAAGCCTCTTGTTTTCTCCTTCAAGCGCTCAAGTATGATGATTGCTCCTCAATAGCTTGCTTAGAATGGTTGAAGAACTCAAGAACAGCAAGCTTGTAACACAGGAACTCAAGAGCACGAAAAACTCAAGAACTGATTTTTAACTCTCCTTCTCGCGTTCCTTTTTGTTTCTCCGCCAAGCGACAAGTGACAACATCTCTGTAGCTCCCAGCTACTCATCTGCCAACGCCAGCCTCTACTGAGCTATCTCTGGACTCACTGAGCTCCCCTCAGTCAAGCTCCAGTCTCAGCTCCAGTCTGCAGCTCGCCGTTGCAACCTGAGATGAGAAAGAGACAAACTTGCTCCAAGGAAAGTACTCTTTGACTTCTCCTTGAGTGTTTGAATCTTCCCCTGTCACCTGAAACTCAATCAAAGCATTAGAGCAGCAAATCAAGCAGCATATCAAATATCAGAAACATACATCAGCAAATTAGATACGATCAGACGCTCTGACCACGTTTGACAGTGAAATTTGAATTAAAGTGATCGGTCACCGGACCGATCCAGGGTGTGTGGATCGGTCACCAGATCGATCCACTGCTTCGCTGGGATTCCCAGCTCTCGCAGCTATACACGCCTGATCGGTCACCAGACCGATCAGGGTGAAGCCTGATCGGTCACCAGACCGATCAGAATGGATCCTGATCGGTCACCCAGATCGATCAGGGTAGATGAACAGTTACTTTTTAATCAAATCCAAGATCCCTGATCGGTCACCGGACCGATCCAAGACTTTGATTAGCAAGGGAACTCACTCACCGTTTGCTCCCTGATCGGTCACCAGACCGATCAGGAGCAAGACAGCAAGGAAGCAGCCTGCTCCCTGATCGGTCACCGGTCCGATCAGGAGCCACACAGTAGATTCCCAATCTCACTGTGCGCTCCCTGATCGGTCACCAGTCCGATCAGACATAGCTGGATCGGTCACCAGACCGATCCACTAAGGAGCAGCGTGCTAATGTCCCTGATCGGTCACCAGACCGATCCAGCGACTCAACCCTAGCCCTCCAAGCTAGGAATTCATCCACCTTAGCCCTCCAAGCTAAGGATTTTTCCATCTAACTCTCCAAGTTGGGAATTTGCACCTAACCCTCCAAGTTAGGACTTTTCACCTAGCCCTCCAAGCTAGGACTTTTCACCTAGCCCTCCAAGCTAGGACTTTTCACCCAACTCTTCCGAGTTAGAACATCATCCAACCTAGCCCTCCAAGCTAGGCACCTGACCCTCCAAGCCAGGACTTTTTCACCTAATTCTCCAGGATGGGAATTTGCACCTAACCCTCCAAGTTAGGACTTTTCACCTAGCCCTCCAAGCTAGGACTTTTCACCCAACCCTTCCGAATTAGGACTTTTCCAACACCTAGCCCTCCATGCTAGGATTTTCCACACCTAACCTCCCAGGTTAGGATTTTCCATATCATGCCTAATCCTCGATCAGGACTTAATCATAATCATCATAATCATCACACCTAACCTCCCAGGTTAGGATTTTCTATATCATGTCTAATCCTCGATCAGGACTTAATCATAATCATCCTCCTAAACTAAAATCGTTGTCAACACCAAAACAACAATCAGGGCCAAACTGCATCAACAAATTCTATGTGTGAAATGGTAATGGATAGGCTTAGCAAACACATGGAAATAATTAAAGGCTTAAGACTTGATACATATTGATACATTTTGAAAGAATTGGAGCTTGTACCAAAAGTCAAGCATATTTGGTGGTTTTCACGAAACCATATTTTTTTAGGGTAGATTATATCCTAACAAATATGCTTGCAAAGTTTTATATTTTTTCTGAATTTTATGAAATTTTCTAAGAGTTTCTGAATTTGGGTTGGAAATTCAGAAATAGGTTATATCAGTCGACTGCCCCTGGGGCAGTCGACTGATGTTTCGGTAAGTTTGTGAATTGAGGGTACCAGTCGGCTGATGTTGGATAAGTTCGACTGATCTTTCGGGTTATTGATTTCTGAGGGGTTTTCAGAAATAGTTTGGGTTCTCATTGGCACTAGGGGTAGGATTGCTTGGGGCAATCTTTTGATGGTGTCAAAGGGGGAGAATTGGTGGTGTTAAGTTAGGTTTGACTTAACTTAGTGTTGTGGAAAATTGGAAATTATGTGGAGGGCATAGGTTAAAGGGGAGGTTGCCTCTTGTTTGTTGCTATGTCTATAATTTTCAATTGTTGTTGTTTTACCTAACTTAAACATATTGCCACACATCAAAAAGGGGGAGATTGTTGGGGCAATCGACCCAAGTATGATCTGGAAGGTCATTGATGTGTGTGTCAATATGATTGAGTTAGGATTTATTGTTGGTCTAATATGTGTATATGAGTGTGCAGGTTTGCAGGTACACATAGACTTGGTTGGATGTCTTTAGGTACGGTGAAGGGTGGCATGGAGGCAAGCCGTGGGCTTGTGTGCGCACCCGAGGGACCATGGACGAAGCAGGGAAGATGAGCCGAGGGAAGCGGACTTCGAGGCGTACGTGAAGAATGACATGGAGGCAAGTCGCGGGCTTGCGTGCGCATTTGAGGGACGAGAGCCAAAGTCGAAGAGGGCTTGAAGGCAACAGATCGAGGCTGCTGGAGCAGAGACGATGAGCCGAGGGATACGGACTTCGAGGCATGTTTGAAGGATGGCATGGAGGCAAGCCGAGGGCTTGCATGCGCATCTGAGGGACGGAAGCCGAAGATGAAGAGGGCGTGAAGGCAATAGATAGAGACTGTTGTTTGAGGTGTCAACCAGGTCATGAGGGTTCGAGTGTTGAATGATTGTACTCGGGAACTAAGCCGGGAGGGTTCGAGTGCGGAGAGAAATGTACTCGGGAAGTGTAACCCTAGGCTTAGGGAAGGACCAATCGACTGCCCCAGGGCAGTCGACTGGTGTGGCCAGAATTCAAAAGGTCAAGTGTGAGAATTCGAATTCATGAAAGGCCAGTCGACTGGCCCAGGGGCAGTCGACTGGTAACGGTCACATTTTAGCCTCGAGCTCTATTTAGGGAGCTCGTTTAAGGCTACTTCTCCTTGGTGAAACTTGGTTGGATAGAGCTAGTTAGTAGCCTCTATATTGCTCAGGTCGTGTACAAGTGTTGTGGCGAGGTTTCTCCACCCACAAGGAGCGACGAGATCTAGACGGAGGTGCTCCGGGGAGTCATCCGCCGAAGGATTAGGGATCGTCCACCTTACGGACTGCGTGGAGTAGGAGCAACATCTCCAAACCACATACATCAGTGTGTCGTTCTTATTCGTTAGATTTTGTTTTATTTAGTATATTCTGCTTGCGCACTAACGATTGTAGGAAGAAAATCGAAGGAAGCTATTCACCCCCCCTCTAGCTTGATGGTCACGGTCCTAACAGGCTCTGCACTTATCCGAGAAGAAGACACTGTGCAATATCCGGTCTAATTCTTTGGACACCTCCTGAAGGATACAGAGACACGCTACACTATCATGGAGAAGTTGGCCTACACTTTGGTATTAATGGCCCGGAGGCTCAGGACATACTTCTTAGCACACCTTGTCGTGGTTCTCACCAACAAACCGCTGGGACGAGTTCTCACTAATCCAGAAGCTTTGAGTCGGCTGATTAAATGGACAGCAGTGCTGAGCGAGTATGGGATTGAGTACCAACCCCATACTGCCATCAAGGCATAGGTCCTCTCGGATTTCATGCTCGAAGTTGTTCTAGGGCCTAAAGCCGAGGGAGTCTAGAAGAGCTATGTCGATGGGTCATCCAATAGTAAGCACAGTGGAGTCGGAGTGTTAATGGTTTCCCCCAGGGGAGATACGTTGCATTTATCTATCCGACTCCACTTCCGGGCCACTAATAATGAAGTTGAGTACGAGGCGATACTGGTGGGTCTACAAGCAGCCAGGCATATGGGAGCTGCCCGAGTCATCTTGCATTCGGATTCCCAGCTCGTGGCACAACAAATAAAGGGTGACTTAAAAATAAAGTGTGAATGCTTGCACAGGTATATAGCCATTTACGAGCAGCTAAAATCCTCTTTCATAGTGGATACTCTGTAGAAGATTTCCCGAGTGGACAATGTCAAGGCGGATGAACTAGCCAAGTTGGCTAGCTCTATCTCTGTATGGCGGCTGGACGAACCCAGTACCACCGAAGAGACTGTAGCTCAAATTGAAGAAGAAGCTAAATGAAATACCTTAACTAATTGGAGAGATTCATATGTGGAGTTCCTAGCAGTGAGAATACGCCGACCAAGGATCAAGGAATCCGATTATTCAACCACCGAGCATCCAGATTTACACTGGTCGGGGATCAACTATACAGGAGAGTCTTTGCTCGACCACTCCTCAAGTGTGTCGGGCCAGAGGAAGCCAACTACGTCATGCGAAAAGTGCATGGAGGCATTTGTGGAAGCTACATTGGAAGAAGGTCTCTGTCTAAGAAGATTATCCTGCCAGGGTACTTTTGGTCCACCCTGCAGGCCGACACCCTTAGGTTCGTGGCCGACTGCGAGGCCTGCCAGAGACATCAATATATAACTCATCGACTGACTGAGCCGCTGCGAGTCTCCACAGTGTCTTGCCCATTCGATCAGTGGGGAATGGATATTATAGGTCTATTTCCAATCAGACCCCAACAAAAGAAGTTTTACTGGTTCTAGTTGAATATTTTTCTAAATGGATGGAAGCTGAGGCTTTGGCACACATCACGGAGGCTGCAGTGATGACGATCCTGTGGAAAGACATTGTCTGCAGGTATGACATCCCTCACTAATTGGTGTCGAATAATGGCCTGCAGTTTGCAGGACACAAACTCAAATAATGGTGTGAAGGGCTAGATATTCGACAAGATTACACTTCGGTCGCATACCCCTAAGGTAATGGCCAAGCCGAGGTAGTTAACCGGGAGATCATCAGAGGGCTCAAGATAAAGCTAGATCACGTCGAAGGTGTTGGGACCGGGTGCATGTTGACATGGATACGGGTTCGTAATTTTAAAGTTTAATTACGTGCAGCGGAAGGTTTAGCATAAATAATTTCTTAAATTATTTTAACCACGTATCTAGCATGCAACCTTAAGTTGTGGAGACATGATCATAAATTAAAATTTTGCAGAAAGTAAACTAATTTACTTAATACCTCGCGTAACTCGTAGAAAGGGACGAGATCCAACCGTAGCGTCCCTTGGAAGCTCCGCCTCTATTTACGTCCACGCCGAGTCCTCTTCGGGATGACTTCGCAAAGCCACGAGTTTCGTGCCGACAAGAACTACTAGATTCTCCAAAGGCACGACAAGAATATCAAGAGAGGGAGATGGAAGACTAACCACCAAGTAACGGAATCAAGATCCGGGGAAAGGAAGGAGTTGCGACCCGCTTCTTCTTCTTCTTTGGCACCTTCTTGGTGGAGGAGGCTCACGGCAACCCTAGGAGGTGCGCCGGCCCTAGAGGATGAAGAGGGCGCCGGCCCTAGAGGAGGGAGAGGGAGAGAAGGAGAGAGAGAGAGAGCTTGCTTCTTTATCTCTTGATTGGAATTCAAGCCTTGCCTTGGTTCCTTTATATAGTAGCCTCTCCATTGCCAAGTCTCCCCTTTAACGGAATAAATTTTCATAAGAAATTTATCTTATAAATTTTCCTATGAATTATTCCGTTATGCCTTGTTTTATTATAACTAAATTTATAATAAAACAAACACATCTTCCCCTTTTATTATGGAATAAATTTTCATAAGAAATTTATTATATAAATTTTTCTTATCATGGAAAAATCAATTCATAATTGATTTTATAAAATAAAATAAACCAATCCAAGGTTTATTTTAATTTCCATGAAAATAAATCTCTTTATATAAATTTCTTTATATATAAATTTATTTATCCATAATTTTATAAAACAAATTGTGCTTGATTTATTTTATAATTTAAACCAAATAAATTGGTTTCCCTCCTTGTTGTGGCGGCCAAACCAAAGAGGGTGGGGACCCTCTTTGGCCGGCCAAACCAAGCCGCCTCCTCGCGAATTAAACTCATTTAATTCGTCCAATAAGCCTTCAAAAGACTTAGCCATTTTAAACTTCCGGTGCGCCTCTGATAAATTCAGATTCGACTTATTTCTCTTGATCGAAAAATCCAATTTTCAACTCGTTTTAAATCCCTCGGATTACTCGTAGTGCGTGTGACTAAATTGGCTTTCGATTTATGTTGGCCGTCTATAATCAACCAATTATAGAACGATCATGAGTGGCACCTAGTAGTACATCATGACCCCCAATTAATCGAAAGATCAACGGTTGACCTCAGAAATAATTCTGAAACCCTTCAGCAGCTATAATGAGTCGTGCCTCATTCCCTTCACCATCTTATACCCACTTGGTTCAGGACACGGTCTATGTGTGTCAGTCCCCACTAGGCTGACTACGTCACACCTAGCCCAAGTAATGTCTTTCTCGTCCAACGGATTCTAATTACTCTCATGTTTCCTAGAGATTCATACTCGGAACATGTTGTGCTCTGGCCAGAGGCTTCGAGTAACAATCCGACGATAGGCCTTGGGTATACATCTCCTCGCAAGGAGTGGTGAATCCTTTGTAGGCTGTTCAAACATCTTCGGGCACTTCGGCTTATACCCAACCATCCTGGGTCCACACCTCCTTAGAGATGCTTGCTTAAGATGTCAAAGTATAAGTCTCCGTGACCAAGATGACTTGAACACCGCAAGTCAAAGGAACATCGCACTTAAGCTGCAGTAAGAACTTTCATTGACATATCTATATGTAGATTACCATATGAAGTCTTACAGCTAGTCACTCCAATGAACTAGTTCCCTTAACTAGCATCCATGTTTATCTCCGGACATCCCAATGTCACCAGCCAGTGAGAATCAGCTGATTAGAGAATAACCCATGCTAGTCTCAACAGAATTGATAGTGTCCGTATTTATCAATTCATCGACTAGGGACAATTTCAATACTTCACAATTGCACATGTAGAGATAATCACTAGTTGTGAATTCATCACAAATTCTCTCATGCTGTGAATTGTATTGCGGACATTCAGTAAATGAGTTCAAGATCTCAATCAAATACATGAACATGTATACTCAAATAGTGAATATTCATTTATTAAAGTAAATGATTACAATCATAAGGCGATTGCCTTAGGACACTTCTCTCATATTACTAACAAACTCCCACTTGGCCTAATGCCAATCGCTACGGTATCCAATACCACAGGCTCTAACATGACCCTCAAACTTGCTTTGAGGCAAGGCCTTAGTTAAAGGATCCGCTAAATTCCTTTCAGTGGGAATCTTCTCAATTTGTATGTCATTCCTACTTATAATCTCTCTGATCAGATGATAGCGGCGAAGCACGTGTTTGGATCGCTGATGAGACCTTGGTTCCTTTGCTTGTGCAATAGCTCCATTGTTGTCGCAGTAAACCGGTATTGCTTCATCAATGGTTGGAACCACACCAAGTTCTGAGACAAACTTCTTGATCCAGACTGCTTCTTTTGCTGCTTCCGAAGCCGCGATATATTCCGCTTCCGTGGTAGAATCCGCTACAGTGTCTTGCTTGGAACTTTTCCAACTTATTGCGCCTCCATTCAAAGTAAATACGTATCCAGACTGAGATTTGGAGTCATCCTTATCTGTCTGGAAACTGGCATCTGTATACCCACGTATTACCATATCTCCTTCTCCATATATTAGGAACACATCCTTAGTTCTTCTTAAGTACTTAAGGATTGTTTTGACAGCCGCCCAATGATCCATTCCTGGATCAGACTGGTATCTGCTCGTGACGCTCAGAGCATACGATACATCGGGCCTAGTACATAACATGGCATACATGATAGATCCTATCGCGGATGCATAAGGAATCTTATTCATGCAAATCCTCTCGTCTTCTGTGCGCGGACACATAGACTTTGAAAGGTTGATCCCATGCCTGATGGGAAGGTAACCTTTCTTGGATTCCGACATGCTAAACCTTTTTAGCACTCGGTCTATATATGTAGACTGCGAAAGACCAAGCAACCGTTTTGATCTATCTCTATAGATTCTAATCCCAAGGATATAGGTTGCTTCTCCCAGGTCTTTCATGGAGAAAGTTTTGGACAACCAAATTTTAACTGATTGTAAGACTGATATATCGTTTCCTATAAGCAATATGTCATCGACATATAGACTAGGAATACGACTGCACTCCCACTAACCTTCTTGTACACACAGGGTTCGTCAGGATTTTGTGAGAAATTAAACTCTTTGATTGTCTCATCAAAACGGATGTTCCAGCTCCTGGATGCTTGCTTCAGTCCATATATGGATCGTCGAAGCTTGCATATTTTGGTTTTATCAACCGATGTGAAACCTTCAGGTTGTATCATGTATACATCCTCAAGCAGGTTTCCATTAAGGAAAGCTGTTTTCACATCCATTTGCCATATCTCATAATCATGATGAGCTGCTATGGCCAGGAGCATCCGAATGGATTTAAGCATAGCTACTGGCGAATAGGTTTCGTCATAATCAATTCCTTGTTTCTGACGATATCCTTTTGCCACTAATCTAGCCTTAAAGGTAACTACATTACCTTCCATGTCGGTTTTCTTCTTGAAAACCCACTTGCACCCTATGGGCTTAATCCCTTCAGGTGGGTTAACCAAGTCCCATACTTGATTTTCGTACATGGAATCCATTTCCGACTTCATGGCTTCAAGCCATTTGTCCCTTTCTGAACTTTTCAGAACATCTTCATAACTGATAGGTTCGTCATCGCTTATGAGTAACACGTCGTTCGATTCACTTATGAGAAATCCGTATCTCTCTGGAATATTGCGTGTCCTATCAGACCTACGAAGAGGTGGTGTTGTTTTAGGTTCAACTGATAGCTCATCACTATGAGTTATTGGTTGTGGGTCTAGACTAGGTGTCTCTGTAATGTCTATTGGAGTTTCTTGAACTTCATCAAGTTCAATGCCACTCCCACTGTTTTCTTGTAAAAGAAATTCTTTTTCCAGAAATACAGCATGCCTTGAAACAAACACCTTTTGCTCCAAGGGATGATAGAATTGGTAACCCTTCGTTTCCTTAGGGTATCCAATAAATAGACATTTATCAGACTTAGCATCCAATTTGTCTGATACAGTCCGCTTCACATAAGCAGGACAACCCCATATCTTAAGGTGAGTTAAGTGAGGTTTCTTACTATTCCATATCTCATATGGAGTAGTAGAGACTACCTTGGTCGGGACTCTGTTTAGCAAGTAAACAGCTGTCTTAAGTGCATAGCCCCAAAAGGATTTTGGAAGAGTTGCATGGTTCATCATGGATCTAACCATGTCCATCAAGGTTCGGTTACGCCTTCAGATACACCATTATGCTGTGGTGTATACGGCGGAGTCCATTGAGACAATATCCCATTGTCCCTAAGATAATCTTGAAACTCTTGACTCAAGTATTCACCACCCCGATCGGATCGAAGTATCTTAATACTTTTGCCAAGCTGTTTCTCTACTTCATTTCTGAATCTTTGAATTTCTCAAAAGCTTCAGATTTGTGTTTCATCAAGAACACATACCCGAATCGTGAGTGATCATCGATAAAGGTGATGAAGTAGCTATAGCCTCCTTGTGCAAGAGTTGACATTGGTCCACATACATCAGTATGTATTAGACCAAGCAATTCTCCCACTGGATTACCTTTTCCGGAAAAGGGTAATTTGGTCATCTTGCCTTTTAAGCATGATTCGCATGTATCAAATGAACCGGGTTCAAATGATTCCAGAATTCCACATCGGTGTAATTGGTCATGCGTTTCTTACTTACATGGCCAAGACGACAATGCCATGTGTAGGAGTCTATTCGATTATCTATTCGAGCACGTTTGTTGCTGACTTCGATATTGAAAACGTCACCGGATAAATCTAACGTGTAGATACCATTGCACAAAGTTCCGGTCCCATAAAGAACGCATTTAAAGTTATGTAACAACAATTGTTACTAAAAGTTAAATGATAACCCTTTTCATTCAAACATGAAATAGATACAATGTTCTTTATTAACGAAGGAACAAAATAACAATTATCCAATTCTAAGACACGTCCAGTAGGGAGCTTTAGCAAATATGTTCCGATGGCAACAGCAGCAATCTTTGCTCCATTTCCAACTCGCAGATTCGTTTCTCCCTTGACGAGTCTTCTTCTATTCCTTAGCCCCTGTATGTCATTACATATATGTGAGCTACACCCAGTATCAAGTACCCAGGTATCTGAGGAAATAGAGTGACATTCAATAACGAAGATACCTGAAGAGGATGGGGCATCGGATGCCTTCTTCTTCAAAGACTCAAGATAAACCTTGCAGTTTCTTCGCCAGTGACCCTCCTTGCCACAATGATGGCAAGTGCCTTTTGGTGTCTTTTCAGTCTTTTTGGCCTTTTTCTTCTTTCCTTTATTCTGTTCTTTGGCCTTCCTCTTAGAACCTTTCTTCGAGGAACCAACTAACAGTACCGTCTTCTGATCTTGCTTTACAGAAGGCTCTATAGTCTTCAGCAGGTTGAGCAACTCAGGAATGGTAGTCTCCAGCTTGTTCATCCGATAGTTCATCACAAATTGTGAATAACTTTTGGGCAAACAATGCAGAATTAAGTCAATACTTAGTTCATGATCCATTGCAAAACCGAGTGTGCTCAGTCGCTCAATGTACCCCAACATCTTTAACACAAACTGTGAGGCAGAAGTGCCTTCCTGCATCCTAGAGGTGAAGAGGAGTCTGGAGACTTCGAACCTTTCGGATCTCGCCTGCTCTTCAAATAACTCATGAAGATGGAAGATGATGGTATAAGCATCCATATGCTCATGCTGCTTTTGCAGCTCAGGTACCATAGAGGCTAGCATGATGCAACTCGCAAGTTCAGAATCGGTCACATGTTTCTGATAGGCCACTAACTGGTCTGGAGTTGCATCTTCTGGAGGACGGTTGGGAAGTTGATCTTCAAGGACATAAGCAAGCTTCTCTGCCTTGAGGACTATCCTCAGGTTTCGAAGCCAGTCCATGAAGTTTGGCCCAGTCAGTTTATTGGTGTCCAAAATGGAACGCAAATTCAGAGAAGACATGATCGAGTGATTATCCTAGAAATACAAATTGAGCTTATGTGAGAAGAATGATAAAGAATGCATCAACATACATTAATTAAATCCTATTTATTTTTCGAATTGAATAACCCTTTTTATCAATTCGGGAGATCGTAGGAACACCTCCAAATAGGTTGATATCCAACCATAGATAAGAACAACCATGGCTGTGGCCATCAAGTTATTCTTAGCTATGAAGGTAGGTAATTATACCGATTACATATCACATATATGTAACTATCACTTTATGCTATCAACTAATTGAATGTTTGCATAAATCATTGGGTTGTTAACTCATTAACAAGTATGCAACATTATACATAGCACCCAACTGCACCTCTTTTACATCGACCTTGGCTGTGGCACAACAAATCGATGCTCCAAGCTTAAGGCTGACCCATTAATCAAGAAATAGTTTTAATATGGTTGGAGCTCATTCAACCGTTTAGTCAGGCTTGGATGTGTCCAACAACCAAAACTAAGGATTGACCTCTGACTCCAACTATATTATTCATAAACTAATTCCATGGTTTGAACATGTTGAGGTTCAAGCCGGGCATGGATGTGTCCATCAACCCAAACGAGAAACAAAACTCCGGTTCTAACCATATTAATGGAAGGTGTTAGCCTTAATATTTTGTAAGGGGTTTTGGGTCTCATCCTTTCTTTTCAAAGCACATTCATGACATATAATTATGTCATGACTAACGATTTCCTTAATAAAGTATGTATGTGACTTAATTTATCAAGTCTCATTAATTGGATTAGGAACCGGATTTCCTAATCCAATTTCATACTTTATTCAAGGAATTGTTTTGGGAAACAATTTCCTAAATTGTCATAATCAATTTCGGAAATAATATGTTTAAGACTTTGATTTCTCTAAATCAAATCTTATTAAATTAAGAGACAGATTCCCTTAATTCAACCACATATTATTTTCATGAAAATCTTATTTAAGAAAACTCTATAGGAAACCATTTTCCTAATTAATTTTGGAGACAACAATATGTAAGAGCATCACCTCTTAAATCAAATAAGGAAATTATCCTAAATTTCCAAGATTTGATCACATATTTTATTTATGGATTAATTAATTACAACAAATTATTTTCTAAGGGTGGCTCCCCGAGGCTCAGATACCCAAAGAAAAGAAATTTGTCGTAAATCCAATTTGGTCCGCTCCCCGAGGCGTAACCAAATTAAACATGACAATTTTATTCAAAATGGGAAATTAAATTACAACAACTAACTTTAAATTGGACGGCTCCCCGAGGCTTAATCCAAAATAAAGAATTTGGTAATAATAATTTAAAACCAATTCGAATTTTAATTGTCAATTAATGATCCATAAGTTTGTCTAGACTTTCTTGAAAGAAAGTGCCCAAAATTGCGAGATTTCATAATAGGTTTTCAGAATATTTATAAGTTTCTGGTACAAAGAAAACTTACATATTTCCAAAATTAGAAAATTTCTAAAATAGGAAATTTCCAAAATTGTAAAGTTTCCAAAGATGGGATGTTTTCACAATTATCATAAAATTTCAGAAACTAGGATATTTCAAAAAGTTTGCGAAATTTTATGAGGATTTCTAAACTTTGAAATTCCTAATTCTAAAATTTATCATAATTGGAAAGTTTCCATAATTGGAAAATTTTTCAAAATTGAGATCATGATAAAGTTTTCCGCAAAACAATTATATGATTATGTCGAACACTAACCGGCTCTGATACCACTGTTGGGACCGGGTGGATGTTGACTGGATACGGGTTCGTAATTTTAAATTTTAATTACGTGCAGCGGAAGGTTTAGCATAAATAATTTCTTAAATTATTTTAATCACGTATCTAGCATGCAACCTTAAGTTGTGGAGACATGATCATAAATTAAAATTTTGCAGAAAGTAAACTAATTTACTTAATACCTCACGTAACTCGTAGAAAGGGACGAGATCCAACCGTAGCGTCCCTTGGAAGCTCCGCCTCTATTTACGTCCACGCCGAGTCCTCTTCGGGATGACTTCGCAAAGCCACGAGTTTCGTGCCGACAAGAACTACTAGATTCTCCAAAGGCACGACAAGAATATCAAGAGAGGGAGATGGAAGACTAACCACCAAGTAACAGAATCAAGATCCGGGGAAAGGAAGGAGTTGCGACCCGCTTCTTCTTCTTCTTTGGCACCTTCTTGGTGGAGGAGGCTCACGGCAACCTTAGGAGGTGCGCCGGCCCTAGAGGATGAAGAGGGCGCCGGCCCTAGAGGAGGGAGAGGGAGAGAAGGAGAGAGAGAGAGAGCTTGCTTCTTTATCTCTTCATCAGAATTTAAGCCTTGCCTTGGTTCCTTTATATAGTAGCCTCTCCATTGCCAAGTCTCCCCTTTAACGGAATAAATTTTCATAAGAAATTTATCTTATAAATTTTCCTATGAATTATTCCGTTATGCCTTGTTTATTATAACTAAATTTATAATAAAACAAACACATCTTCCCCTTTTATTATGA